>JAOXJP010012024.1:0-17758 GCA_025762735.1 Platanus orientalis | reverse complement strand
TATCATATGCCTTTTCTAGGTCAATAAAGACCATGCGAAGATCTTTCTTCTTTTCTCTATACTTTTCCATCAATTGCTGAAGTAAGAAAATAGCTTCAATTGTCGATTTCCCATGCATAAATCCAAACTAATTTTCAGACACTCTAGTTGCACGTCTTAGTTGATGCTCAATCACTCTCTCCCATAGTTTTTTTTTTTTACGAATAACGCAATTTATTAAAAAGAGCAAAAGAATAACAACAAGAAAATAACAGCCCAATACAACCCAAAAGCAAAACAAAGAAGGCTAGCATGCAGCTAACCACCCCTCAACAAAAGACAAACCAAACTTACAATCCGGCAAATAGTCCCCAACAAACCCACAATCCAATGAGACACTCCACTTTGTAACCTTATCGGCTCAAGAATTTAGCTCCCTTAGGGTGTGAACAATTTCAACCTGAAACTCTCTCGCAATAGCTTTAATCTCACAGATGAAATGATGAAGGTGCCAAGAACCCCCACATTTGCATTTTCTCCCTTGAAATGACCACTTTGAAGTCCCCTTCAACAATACAATTAGAAATGCCTTTCGCCTTAATCATTCTCATACCTTCAAGAAAGACCCATCACTTTAGCTTTGATAGCATTCCCCATCCCCAAGGAACCACCTTTTACAAGAACAATCACCCATGAGAGTCTCTCATCACGCACCCATGGCCAGCCGCCCCGAGTTTCCGAAAGACACCATCAAAATTAACCTTTAACTTTGCACACAAGGAGGAGGAAGCCAAACACCCATCCAGCTATAATCAATGCTAGAAGTCATATATAAGCAAGACACCTAATCATTCAAGAAAGTATTCATAGAAAATTCTTTGAACTCTTTAACCAACAACCACGATCCCATCCTATAGTTTCATTGCATAGCTCATAAGCTTGATCCCATAATAACTGGTGCAATTTTGAATACCCTCCTTGTTCTTGTATATAGGAACCACAATACTTTTCCTCCACTCATCCAACATTTTTTTAGTTCTAATGATCTTGTTAAAAAGTTTAGTTAACCATGATAAACTAACGTCTCCCATACATTTCCAAACCTCAATTGGGATACCATCTATACCTAGTGTCTTTCCTATTTTCATCATCGTCAAAGCCTCTTTAACTTCCGTCACTCTAACCCTACGAAGATATCTATGATTTCTAATCTCCTCTACTCTATCGATTCCTGAACTGACATTCTCTACATGGTCCTCATTTAATAATTATTGAAAATAGTGTTGAGGATTGTCAATTCTATGTCAAAGAGTGTGGGGTTATAAGTGTGTGTGAACAATTGTTGGACAAGAAAGAAGCTTTAAAAGCTCAAGATCAAGTCTCAAGGTCTTACATCATCTCCTGAATAGGTGAAGGGAAGCTGAAGCAGACAATTGCTTGAAAAGGGTAAAATGTGGATGTGACCAGCTAAACCTAGGTTGGTGGACTTAGAGCCCACCCACAAAACCATAGAAGTGGCCCCGCAGCTGATCCGAAAGACCCAAGTCAAAATGAGGTAGAAATATGCAGAAAAATAAAAAGTTGACTTTGGGACCAATCCTAGTTTATTTAAGACCGATCACGATAAGATGGTGACCATTCACATAGGACTGGTCCTAAAAAATATGTGACCGGTCCCCAACGGCATAGAGAATTTTTTTGAAATTTGAATCTCACGATTCTTGGAATTAATTGAAGATTTTGTGAACGTTTGAGGGTCGAAACCCTAATGTTTTTAGGATTATTGAAGGACCATAAAGCGTAGAAAACCTTAGTGAATGAGACCACATAATATCATTGAAAACGGAAGAGAAAACGGTTGTTTGAGAACTGTTATTACATGTGGTTCTTGAAAAACCATTGAACTGCATGCAAAGGGCTAGTAGTTACGTTTTTCACAGATTGCTTGAAGTGGGAGAACGAGGTTTTAGGATCAGACCTAAAAATCTACAGAGAAAGCTCTGAGAGTTGACCACTTTTCCAAGTATTTAACTCCTTAGTTTTTAGAAATTATTTTATCCGTTATATAATAATATTGTTGTGCATGCACTCTGATTAAACGGATAAAATATATTAGTGGACTGTAATACTGTAACTAAAAATCCGCTTATTAAGAAGCATAATCAAGAGAAGAGATTTGTCTCTTTGTCTGAACTAATCCAAACTGAAACATATACCTCTCTAGAGGCATTTAAATGTATGAAAGATGATTTTTGACTTTCTAAATACCTTAGCAAATTTTATGTCTTGGCTAGAGTCATTGGAGGCATTATTTAACCCTCGCCAGAGACACCGGGGGTTGACACTCAATTTACTGGAATCACCAAACTGGTTAAAGTGTAAGGTTTTTATGATTAGTTTTTCCCTTATAATCTGTTGATTTTATTAATAAAATTAATCGGCTCTGTGAGGAGCTTTCTGCAATGGACTTAAGCACGCTTGTCGAACCACTTTAAAAAGGGTGTCATATGTGTTCCTATGTGTGAATGATTTTCTTGCACATTTTTATTTTACAGCACATTAAACTCTTTCTTTGGATGTTAGTACTCAAAGTTGTGATTGGGTATTAGGACAATTATTAAAAATTGAAAAAATGTTTTTGTTATCCAAACATAATTTAATTAAAAAATTAGCCCCCCCCCCCCCAAAAATCTAGGATAGTTGGGACTGGAATTTTAAATAGCTCCTCCACTTTTCTTTAATCTCTTCGTCTTTTACTAAGACTCTTTGATCCTCGTTTTTAATGCATATAACTTGGTCTAGGTCTACATTTCCTATCCCTTATTCTCACAAGTTTATATACACCCATCTCACCCTCCCTACTACCTAACTTATGATAAAGGCCATCATACGCCTTGAATTTTGCATCGCTTACAACTTTTCTAGCTTCTTTTTTAGCATTTTTATATCATTCTAGGTATTTTATATTTTTAGGCTTCTGCAAATCCATAATTTCTTATAACAATATATTTTATTTCTATGGTCTTTAAACTTCATCATTCCACCACCAAGTGTCTTTAGATGGGTGCACTTTCCCTCTAGATTCTCCAAGAACCTCTTTTGCTACTCTTTTAGTGTAACTAGTCATTTCATTCCACATAACATTTAAATATATATATATATATATATATATATATATATATATATATATATATATATATATTTAAATAGTTTCTCATCATATTATATACAATAAGAATTTATCAATTAAAAAATATATAACATTTAATTATTTTATTAAAAAAATGAAACAATATATTAACCACAAAAAATTAAGGTGGAATCGTTATTTTTACACTAGAATCAATAAAACCAAAAATTCTAGCAAAATTATAGATTCAAGATGATTTTAGCTCGGTAAAAGGGTTTTTTTTTTATTTTTATGAATGCTTGGTAGAAGAATTCTCATCAAAATTATCAATTGTAAAAAATAAAAAATAAAAAAATTGCTGAAGTTGAGCAAATATTAGCAAGATGTCAAACAAAATTTTGAACCATGCATGTGTCACATCCACAAGGATGATAACCATTGTTGAATGTGCTCACCAAAGATAAGTAGAATTCCTAAAGTTAAGATGTATATAAAAGAAGAAGAAAGATGAAGAAGAAGAAGAAGAAGATGAAGATGAAGAAGATGTATGGAGGGAAATCTTATGAAGTTTAGTCTCACATACATATATGATGTTATTTATATGTATACTTTAGGTTTATGTATACACTATACCATATATTGTAGCCTTGTACACATACATGAAATTATACCCTCATTAAACTGTACCCTCATACACTAACACTCCTCAAGTTGGAAAATAGATATTTAGCATTTCCAGCTTGTCAACTTGCACAGAAAATTGTGCTCCTATCAGCCCCCTTAGTTAAAATGTTAGCCATTTGATCTTTAATCTGGACAAATGGCATACAAATACGACCTACCTTCAGATGATCTTTGATGAAGTGTTGATCCACTTCCACATGTTTTGTCCTATCATGTTGTACAAGGTCATGAGCAATACTAATTGAAACTTTGTTATCACAATAGAGACTCATAAGCTCTGGAACACAAAGACCAAGTTCTAAAATTAACAACCTCAACCATAACAACTCACAAATACCATGAACCATAAACCGAAATTAAGCTTCAACATTTAATCTTGCAACCATTGATTGTTTCTTACTTTGCTATGTAAGTAAATTGCTCCCAATAAAGGTGCAGTAGCCTAAGGTGGATAGTCAACCTGATATTGAGCCTGCCCAATCAGCATTAGAGTAAGCTACCACTCTATGATTCCCATGTTTCTAATATAAAATACCTTTCCCAGGACAACCTTTCAAATATCTTAGCATGTGATAAGCAACCTCCGTATGATCTTGAGTAGGTGCATGTATAAACTAACTAATTACACCCACTAAATATGTAATATTTGGTCTAGTCAAAGACATAAATAAGGTGTCCAACAAGACACTAGTATCTTCTTACATCAACCAACCGTTCACAGTCATTTTCTTTCAATCTATGATATGCTTCAATTGGAGTTAGACATGATCTACACCCAATCATTCCAGCCTCTTTTAACAAGCATACTTCATTTGGGATAAAACAATCACCTTTTTTTATTTGACAACCTCAATCCCAAGAAAGTATTTCAGAAGACCTAGATCTTTGATCTCAAACTCTTGAATCAATCTACCTCTCAACTTTAGTATTTCACTATCGTTATTTCCAGTCACAACTATAACATCTACATAAACAATGGGTGTTGTCAATTTTAACTCTCGGTGCTTCACAAACAAGGCATGATCAGACTGGCACTGTCTATAACCAACATTCACCATTGTTGCTCGAAACCTCTCGAACCAAATTCTAAATGGTTGTTTCAGCCCATGTAATGCTTTCTTTAACTTGAAAACATTTCCATTGATGTTAGGAAATTGAAAACCAAGTGGTGGTATCATATATACACTTCCTCTTCTAAATCTCCATGCAAAAATGTATTCTTAGCATCAAACCGACAAAGTGGTCATCCATAATTAGCTGTTAAAGATATCAAAACTCGTATATAGTGCATCTTCACCACTGGAGTAAAGGTTTCTTGATAATATATTCCAAAGGTATGTGTATATCCTTTGGCAACCAGCCTTGCTTTATATCTCTCAATAGACCCATCAGCTTTATGTTTAACTATAAATACCCATCTATAACTAACAGTTGTCTTTCCTTTAGGAAGATCTACTAAGTCCCATGTCTGATTCTTGTCTAGGGTCGCCATCTCTTCTTTCATTGCAGCTTGCCAATTAGCCTGTTATAATGCCTCTTACACACTTCAAAGTACAAACACAGAATCCAAGGAAAAGGAGAAACTACGAAATAAAGACAACAATGAGTGATACGAAACAAAGTTTGACATTGGATGTTGAGTACAAGAACTAATACCTTTTTTTAGTGTAATTGGAATATCTAACTCGGTAGATTAGGAAGAAGAGACGTTACCTTTTTTTTTAGAGGTAAAATGAGACTTTATTGAAAAGACAAACAACAAAAGAAAATTTCACCAAGAAGATGAAGGGAGAAACGAAAAGCAAGAAAACAAAGAACAGAAGCAACGACAAAACAAAATTATAGCGCGTCACACCATATAAACTGCCAAGTGGACTCCTCAAAATCTTCTCTAATGGAAACCCAGTCAAAATTACAGTACGTTACCTTGTTCATTACTTGGATGGGATCTTGAGAAGTTTGAACAACCTCCACCATAGATTTTGTTCTTTTGTTATACACCTGTAACTTTGATTTCCCCCTTTCTTTTCGGCTCCCACTTTCTCCTAATTTCATCAAAGTGATATAAAAGAACTGGTAAAAGAATTGCAAGAGACGAATCTTCACTAGAACTCTCCCCTTGAAGAGAAGTCTAACTAGAAGAGAAGAAAGGAATAGATCCAAAGAATATGACATCACGTGAAACAAATCTCTTTCTGGAAGGGGGATGATAGCACTTATCCCCTTTTAATCCGCATCATATCCCAAGAACACACACTTGAGTGCTTTAAGATCAAGTTTGGTGTGATCAGAATTTAAAACATGAACAAAACAAATACAACCAAATGTGTTGGGGTAAGGAAAATAATGTGGATGAAGGAGAAAAAACCTTAAGAGAAGTCTAAAATGAAAGAACACGAAATGACAATCTATTCATGAGATATGCAGCTGTCTAGACAGCATCAGACCAAAAAGTTTTAGGTACATGCATGGTGAATAGAAGAGCACGAGTTCTCTCAAGCAGATGTCTATTCTTCCTCTCAGCCACTCCATTTTGTTATGGATTGCCAGGGCATATAGTCTAGTGAATAATACCAAACTCCTCAAGAAAAGAAGCAAGACGCCCTGAAATATACTCTCCCCCATTGTTCAAATGACGAACGAATCATCGCATCAAATTAAGTCCCAATCATAACATGAAATGACTTAAAAGCAGTAAACACATCGCTTTTATTTTTCAACAAATACACCTAAGTGGCATGAGAAAAATCATCCACAAATGTAACAAAATATCTAAATCTAGATAGAGACATAGTAATAGAGAGACCACAAACATCAGAATGTATAAGAGAGAAATGTGAATCACTTTTTTTATTACTTATTGGATAAATTGATCGACAATGTTTAGTGAACTGACATGATTCACAATGTAAACTAGGAATAGAAGAACAAGAAAAATATAAAATGCAACAAAGAAAATGAAGGATGTCCTAATCTTCAATGTCACTGCAACAATTTTTCTAAAGATACAAAATCCCCTTTTATCACTGGAGAAGCAACTGGTGTACTCGAGTCCAAGAGATATAGTCCATCCTTTTCATACCCCAAGCTAATCGTCTTCCTTGTCTCTAAGTCTTAAAACAAACAATAAGAAGGAAAGAAGGTGACAACAATTCAAGTGTTTGATCAGATGACTAATGAACAAAAGATTTAAGGTAAAATTAAAGATATGCAATATGGAGGATAAGGACAACTCAGATGTGGCTCGAATATCACCATGACCAGCCATAAAGCAATAGGAACCATCTTCAATATGCACTTTATCCCTACTAGAACTAACTTGATAGGAATAAAAGAGAGTAGACATACTAGTCATATGATGTTATGCTCCTGAATCAATAATCTATGAGGCTTAAGAAAAGAATATAGAGGCAAAAAAGGCTGACCCAAAAGTACCTGTGTACAAAAGACGAGGTAGGAGCTGTTGCTAAGGATATATTAAGTTGAGCCACAAAAGGATGGAAGGCCTCAACCTCTGTCTAAGATAAGCAACCACTATCATTGAGACTAACATGAACCGCAGGCCCTACATCTATGGATGTAGAAGTCACAATATAGGCACTGTGACGGCCTCCAAAACGACCACCTCTAAAAACTCCAAAACGAGATTGCTCCTAAGAGGGACGACGATGGAGATCTCCCAACAATTCTCCTTGGTATACGAGTGCAATCATAGTGCTCACAAACTAGTTTATCTTGATCATCTAAAGTACTATCAAAAGCACCACCACGGCTACAAAAACCACTACCACCATGACCACCTCGGTGAAAAAAGAAACAAGAGCTAATTTTTTAACCACAAGGGCTACATTCATGACACATCATCTTCGTCATTTACAATGAACATAAGCACATACCTCATTCAATGGTGGTAAAGGGTCATTGACAATAATATTGACCCCAACCTGTTCATATTCTGAATTCAAACTAAACAAAAACTCAAATGTCTAAATCTCCTTCACATGTTTTTTATAAGATGTTGAATCTTTAACACATGAGAGCCCATAAGTAGTATAGTGCTCCAACTCCTCCCACATCATTATGAGGAATAGTGAATGGAAAGAGGTAGATCTCCTTGCTTGAATTGAGCAATTTACTGCCTTAATTCATACACCTTGGCAGCGTGACTAAATTCGAAAAAATTATGTGCCAAAGCACTCCAAATCTGATGGGCTGTCTCAAGGAACAAGTAATGCCCACTAATTTCAGGCTTCATAGAAGTCAACAACTAGTCCATGACGAAGGCATTTTTAGTATTCCACTTCTTGTACTTGGGGTCCCCTGGGGAAGGAATCTCGAACTCATTAGTCATTCAGTCAAGTAGTCCTCCTTATCCTTTCCTTTAATATAAATAAGGGTGGATTTGGACCAGAACAAATAATTAGTACCATTAAACTTAAAGTCTTTACTCCAAGCTTGAAAGGTGGATGCTTTCTCAACGCTAGGGAAGAGGATTTGGAGATTAGTCCCGGCTGCAATATGCTGGTCCATTTGGTGGGAGAGGAACAATCGTGTGTTTAGGGATCATTTGGAGCCAGCTTATCAAGTTTATACTAGGGTGAAGGAGTTGGTTGTTTTCTGGGCCAGGAGATGCAAGGGTTATGAGGCCATTCCCAATGGGGCCCTTGTTCGGGACTGGGATACTTATATCGGGAGGAGTTAACTGTTTTGTGTGCTGACTGTTTGGGTGGCCCTTTTGGGGTCCTGCTCTTTCTTTTTTGGTCCCGCTTCTGCTTGCTGATTAGGGGATTGTTTACCCCCTTTTTCGTTGTCTTGTTCTTGTTGTCTTGTTCCCCTTTTGCTTTTTGAAATAAATTCTTTTTTTCCTATAAAAAAAAAACTTATCTATAATAATCTGAAGTTGGGACAAATCAGGGGTGACACTACTAACACTTCCATCGGGAACCCTCGATCCCTATGAGGTCTGGCTCTCCTCTCTAGACAAATCTTCTAAAGGAGTAAAAGAAACATCACAATGTTATAAAAACACTGCAACACCCACGGATTTGAGCAAACACCTCTCAAACACAAGCCCTTATTGTTCCAACAGCAACTATGTCCAAAGCAAGAGACTCCACGATTCACTTCCTCATAAAGCAAAGAGAATACTTCTGTTAAACCTTTTCAAAGTATACACTGAGAACCAGCTGAAGCAAGGCAGCAACCTTCACACGATCAACAACTACCAGAAGGCCTACGGTACACAATTTGGGTAAGTACTCTACCACATATGACTAAGCACAACAATCCCATATGCTCCAACAGAGGATTGTAGGGACCCAATTAGGAAGTAAATACTAACCAACATAGCATCTAGCACCAAATCCACCTTCAAAGAGAGCAGACATGAAAATACGACAGCTGATCCTGTGAGGATGCACAAGGCGGTAAATAATGTCCATGAAAATTGTCACCAAACATTCAAAACTTCACCAAAAAGGCAGCTGAGACTAGTTTCGATATATCTAGGGATTGGGGCGAAAAATTCCATTGTAACCAAACTGGGAAAAAATCCACATATCGAATGCAGCATCCCGAAAACTTAAAATCAAATTTTCTGTAATTTGTTGAAGAAAAATCCTTAAAAAAAAAACTTTAAACTTGTCAAAAACTCAAACCAATCACATAAAAATTCTCGTAAATTCATGCTCTACTAGAATCTACCATTGGTTCACCAAGTTGTCATCTGACACATGTGGCTGTTGTCAGGAGTACGAAAGCTGACATCAGCAGTGAGGGTCGTTTATATCGATCTCCCCTTGCTTTGATACCAAGTAGAATTCCTACAGTTGAGATGCATATAGAAGAAGAATGTTGAAAAAGAAGAAGAAGAAGTATGGAGGGAAATCGTATAGAGTTCAATCTCACATTCTCACATACGTATATTATGCTATTTATATCTATACTTGAGGTTTGTGTCTATACTATACCATATAGTGTAGCCTTGTACACATACATGATTATTATACCCTCAACATACTGTACCCTCATACACTAACAAGATATCACTGACATTAAAACTTTCTTTTTATAAGAACATGATGCAATATATCACAAGCTTTGATGCCAAACTGATGTGGGGCAGGGTAGGCTTGTATATCTTGCTGATATGAGACCAAATAAAAGATGTAGAAGCTAAGATAGATTTAAATAAACCAAGAACTGAGTTTAAACACACCCAAATAACGGCTTGGCTTCTGTGAGCACAGAATCCGTGCACAATCCGTGTCAGGGGCTGAGAACACTCATATCAGCATTGAAAAGTGACTTGCATTTTTTAGGGCACGTGCTTATCACTTTTCAATGCTGATGTGAGTGTTTACAGGCCTTTAAACATGAATTGTGCACAGATTTTGCATGCACAGAATCCGGAGTGCCCAAATAATAGCAAACTTGGAAGAAAGTACAAGTGGAAACAAAGAGAATCAAACCAGAGAATTAAAGAATGGTTAGAGAAGAATTAAAAATGGAAAGAAGAGAAGAAATTGGAGAAAGAGTTGTTTTAGGGTTTCTGGAAAATCTATGAAGAACCACAAAATTACCAAAATACCCCTACAAATGCGTCAGAATTTTATGAAAAATTTTCAAGTGTTTAGATAGGTCTAAGAGTGATCACCATGCAAAATTTAAAGAAATTATCGGCAGTATAAGTATATAAAACCATAAGATTATCAGATCTGTAGTGTTCTTTAATAAAGAAATCTATAACAGAATGTGATAGTTGAACAAAAACTTAGAATAAAAGAGAGAGATTAAAGAGGGGTTTAAAGAATCAAACAGGGTCTATGTTAGGAGAAAAACCCCCAAAAGAAGGAATGGAAAAGGACCTCTTTTAGTAGGAGTGATTCTACTAAGAAGGTTCCCAGCAAATATCTAAAGAAGCAATAGTAAGAGGTAGCAATAGGATTCGGTAAACCAGAGATTTAACATAGGAATTTAAGTAGATTTACTCTAATCAAGAAAAGGTTACACTGATGAACAAAACCTTAAGAATAAATAAACAATATACCTTCAATCAGGTGGTGCGACTTGGTCTTTGGAATGCTTCAGCCGTGAGCCTTGTTCTACAGATTTTCTGCTTCAGCAAAAGTACTTGAGAGTATAGCAACAGGATATTAAGGAAAGCCGGAAAGGGAATGAAGAAGATTGTAGAAGAATGAGAAGATTAGAAGAATGTATAGGAAAAAAGAGGAAGAAGAAGAAGATAGGAGAAGTAAGAATAAGTAGAGAAGAAGATAGAAATAGAAGAAGAGAAAAACTAAGGATGAACCCTAGGGGGGCCTCACGGCGTACGAAGAGGAGGGGAGGGAATAGGAGGGATAAACCCACAAACAAACTTGTTCAAGAAATAAATAGGCTTACAAACTAAAAAAAATACCAAGAAATAAAAATGCAAACTCCTAAAACTAAGAGGAAACTCTCTTAGAATTACAAAAAAAACAAAAGACTTCTAAAACTAACATTCCCTAAAATCTAAGACTTCTAAATACCCACTAAAGGAGGGGCTGTCGACCAGCAAGCTAGAGGGCCCCACTTTGTTGAATTTAGGACTCCAAATAAAGACAACCCCTTAGCTGTCGACCTGCCCATAAAATTCCTAAAATAACCTCAGCTTAGCCTTATTACAATAGCACCCTTGGACCTAAAAACCGCTGGCACTATTGGCCTTGTTGCATCTAAACCCAACCCCTAAAAACCTTAATCAAACCACACATGGTACCACACTTGAATCTAGCCCTATTGTGTGGGGGCACATACAATAGTCTCTTCACAATGTCCGCATCATAACATGAAAATTAACTTGATTCCAATAAGGAATAGAAATACAACAAATGATCCATGGATAGTAAGGAATAGAAATACAACAAATGATCCATGGATAGTGTAAATAACGTATGGTTACAATCACCCACTCTCGTCAACTTTTGGATAGATTTCCTATGGTGGACTCATGGAATGGTGTATCTCACAGTCCATGATGTACACCAAGGGAATGCCATTTTCACACGAGGAATGATCAGCTGTAGCAAATTTTGCTGTAGCTTTTAGTAGCACAGCCAAAAAGCATGGGTATTTTATCTTTTAACATGGGTTATTTTGTCTTTTAACACGAGGTCTTTGTCTTTTTGTGTTCTTTTTTGTCATGCTAGGTAAAGCTACAGCAAAATTTGCTGCAGCTGATCATTTGGCTTTTCACACCTTCACATAAGTTCACTACAGATAATCCACTGTAGTTAGTACATCATTAGCTTGGGGCAATTGTATGAAGAGTGGGCACTATTCTTTATTGTACTTGATAAAACACGCAGTTCAATTAACTGCCCTCACTTGAATGGGGCAGGCTTTGCTGACAACCCAAATCATATTACTCAAACAATCAAACAAGTCCATTTTTGTGTAGACAGCACATACTAGAGGTACAGGCTTTCTATGACCACTTGGGATTGCACAATTTTCTCTCCACTCTTCCCATTTTCCAAAGCCCCATTCATCGAACAATAGAAACACCCAAAAGATAAATAAGTTCATACAGGTGAATAATAATCACATTTATTGATGAGCAATGAATTTGATCAGTTCCTGGACATCCTAAATACCCAGCAGATTGCTGCCGGTTTGGTTCGCCCAATCCTTAGTGTACTTTTATTTCCATGAAGGGGGTTGCCCGATCAATTGTAGTCAACACTGAGCTTCAGATAATCAGATATAGGTTTTGCCCCTAAAATCCGCCTTTTATGCAGGATACATTTCCTTTTTCTAATTAAAAAAATTATAATAATACATCCAAATTTGTTAGTTAAATGAGTCATATTTATCGGACAACATGTATTTCAAAATCTTTCAGACAAATAATATTTGGAAGCACCCTAAATACTGATACTTCATCTTTGCTTTCACCACCCTGGTGATTGTACTGCTTTTTTCAGTTCTTAAATAAAATCTCTCTCTCTCTCTCTCCCTCTCTCTCTCTCTCTCTCTCTAAATTCAGTATAAAAGAATATAAAACAACACAATGAACACTACTAGACGTTAAAAGAACAACAGTCAATTAATAGGATCCATTTATTATGGCCTGCTCTAACAATAAATGGAAATAACTCATTGAAATAAAGCACTTACCTGGCAGTTAAAACATTGAGGTGGGTCATGGTTGAATATCATTCCATCGCAGAGCTGCTCCATACACAGTCCAAGTAGAGAACAATAATGAGAAATCAACTGGAAACAATATAGTTAAACCACATAATAATTTTTTTCATAAAAGATGATTACAGATGTGGCAGCTTGAGTCACCAAAACTAATAGTTGTCAGGTTCTACACCATGGATCCCACCATTGTGTTGGAACTTAACTGATGTAAGAATACAATTTCTGAATCTCTGATTGCTTAAAGCAACACAGCTCCAACACTATGAATTGCAGGATCCAAATGATTAAAATCAGTTAGACATTCAAAAATGTAGCTTGTGATTATTTGATATTTTCCCTTAGATGACACCAAAAAAAAAAAAAAAAAATTTGATTCTTTTGCTTCAAGTGCTCACATAGGAGATGGAGAATGAGTTGTACAGATTCATCAATAGATGCAAGATAATATACAGTGGCAGCATAAGTAACTTAAAATAAACAAAGAAGTAAAGTGTAACCTGATGGAGCCAACCTGAAACCAAAGCACAGACTCATTTACTGCTACCTTGTAAAATCTGCAAAAGAGTACATACGCATATTGCATACTTTAATTAGGAATGAATATTACTATTCTGATACCTTTCACAAATCTCAAACTCTACTTCTGCAAATATTATGAAGATATGAATGCTATTCTCCAAAATAGACTACATGGTTGAACTTAAGGATGAATAAATGTCGTTCATAAGTAGATTATCCACAAAAACAAATAATTCCATTTTTTTGGGTTAATGAGACCAACAATGCTAACCAACTGCATAAAAGATAAACAGAGTCGATGAAGCTCGCCTAACTTCCTAGTTCCTAATTCCTATAAATTAAAATTCTATGGATTTAGCCAAGTCAAAATTACAAACCAAAAACCAATGCTGAGTCTGACACCCAACATTTGAAGATCAAAATATCATAGAATTCTACACTTGGAATATTACTTTTTGTTGGTTTTGTCTTTATTTTCCGGCCGTTAGATCTTAGATCACTTAAGATCTAACAGTGGAGAGGTGGTTGGGAGTTACCAAAACTCCTTTGAACGTGATTTGGTTTCCTAACGTAATAGGAAACTAAAAGAAGAAAGGGGAATGCGTTAGGGTAACTCATATGAAGGTTTTGTTTTCTCAAGGGATTTGAGAGGGTGAGAGAGAGAAAGAGCATACAAGGGCTTTGATGTGGGTTTCGGGTCTTGGAAATTACACTTCTTGTACGGGTTTCATATTATATAGTGAAGGATGTTTATTTCTCTCCCATGGATGTAGGCTACAAAGTCAAACCATATAATCTCTTTGTGTCTTGCTATGATTTGATTGTTTGCTTTTAAATTTATTTTCCTGCTATATTTGTGTGATTGAGAAGGTGTTCCAAACACCACAAATTTGTATCAGAGCTAACGTTGGAGGATCTAAGGATTGGCAGTACACAAGACGGAAGTAAAATGTTCAAACACCAAGTTCGAGGTGGAGAAATTTAATGGTAAAACTAATTTCTCCTTCTGGAAAAGAAGAGTGAAAGATCTTTTGGTACAGCAAGGGTTAATCAATGCATTGAACGTCAAAGGATAGCCAGCGACAATGAAAGATGAGGAATAGGAAGACTTGGGGATGAAGGCAGTAAGTACAATTCGCCTCTGTCTCGCATATGAGGTGATGTACAATGTGATGAATGAAGAATCAACTCTAGGTTTATGGGATAAATTGGAGAACTTGTATATGTCAAAATCCCTAACAAATAAAGTGTTTTTTAAAAACAATTATATGGGTTACGTATGGAAGAGATGATGAAATTGCTGCATCATCTCAATATATTCAACAAAATCCTAGTTCAATTTATTGAGCATTGAGGGGAAGATGGAGGAGGAAGATAAGATGTTGCTTCTTCTAACTTTCCTCCTCATACTTTGGTCACTACAATGCTGTTTGAGAAAGATACCCTCAAGATAGAAGAAGTAAATTTGAGAATGAAATACGTCGGAAGCCTAACAGTGAAGAATCTCAAATAGAAAGATTCATGGCTAAAGCTGATGGACGCGATAGATCAAAGAATAGAGAGTGGTTAGGAAAAAAAAATTCTAAATCTAAATCAAGAAGAAAGAACATCAAATTCGAGTGTTATTATTGCAAAATGGAAAGACACATGAAAATGGACTGCAAAAACTGTCAAAAGGATTTAGAGGAAAAAAAGAAAAAGGAAAAGCCTTCAAATCAAGTTAGTGTTGCAGAAGATGATTTAGATTCTAGTGGGGATGTTTTAGCGGTTTATACAGGTATGAATTATTCTTTTTGAAGCATCAATCATGGATTCAGGATGTTCTTATCATATGTACCCTTGTAGGGAGTGGTTTGACACTTACCAACCTTATAATGGTGGAACCGTACTAATGGGAAACAATGCAGTTTATAAAACTATTGGTGTTGGTACTATTAAAACAAAAATGCATGATGGTATGGTGGGAACTATCACTGATGTAAGGCATGTCCCGGATTTAAAGAAAAATTTTATTTCATTGGGTGCTTTAGACTCGATTGGTTGCAGTTTTATGACAACAGGAGGAGTCTTTGAAGTTACAAAAGAGGCAATGGTTGTCATGAGAGATTAAAGGGAATGAATTCTAGATAGATTGATAGGGAACACTATTACAGGTGGAGCAGTTGTGAAAATTCCTAGTGATTTAGATACGGATAGTACCACTCTATGGCGTATGTGACTAAGCCATATGAGGGAAAAGGGTATGTTAGTATTGCATAAACATGGTTTGCTTAAAGGAGTAAATACTCTCAAGGTGAATTTTTGCAAATTTTATTTGTATGGTAAACAGTGTTGAGTCAGCTTCAAAACAAGACAACATACAAGAAATGAGATATTAAAATATGTGCACTTTGATGTATGGGGACCTGCATCAATACGTTCTAAAGGTGGAGCTCTTTACTTTTTATTTATTGATGATTATTCAAGAAAAGTGTGGGTTTACTTCATGAAGCAGAAATCAGAAGCATTCTTGAAATTTAAGCAATGGAAGATAGAGGTTGAAAAGCAAACTAGCAAATAGATAAAGTATCTGAGGACTGACAATGACTAAGAATATAAGAATTATGAGTTTATTGAGTTTTGTCAAGATGAAGGAATTATAAGGCATTACATTACACAAGGCCACAACAGAATGGTGTACCAGAACATATGAACAAAACCCTTTTGGAGAAAACAAGATGCATACGATTACATACAGGTTACCCAATATGTTCTGGAATGAGGTGGTTAATATGACATGTCACTTAGTAAACAGGTCACCATCAACTGCAATTAATTTACAAACTTTTGAGAAAGTGTGGATAGGAAAAGAGGTAGATTACTCAAGTCTTATAGATTTTGGATGTCCAACTTATGTTCATATACAAAATGAGCAAAGATCATAGCTTGACTCAAGATCAAAGAAGTGTATATTTCTCGGGTACAAGAAGAGCGTAAAAAGGTACAAGCTTTAGGATCCTACAGTTCATAGGGTGGTTATCAACAGAGATGTTGTCTTTGATGAGGATTATATGATGAACTCTAATAGGGAAGCTGCAAATCAGCAAGAATGTGGTGATTTAAAAAAGATCCCAACCCAAGTACAGCTAGAAGGAAATGATTGACCATATGAGACAATGGATATGCTTCAAGACAACACTTCTAGCACAGAGACAAAAAACAACATAGTCTTGTCAAAGGCAAAGAGAAAAAAAACTCATAAAACCCCAGTCAGATATGGATTTGAAGATAAGGTTTCTTTTGCATTAATTGTTGGCAATGGTGATCCATCTTGATTCAAGGATGTTATTAGTTACAGGAAAAGTGATAAATGGATGGCTGCAATGATGGAGGAGATGGAATCATTACACAAAAATAGAATTTGGGATCTAGTTAAAAAACCCAAGTGGAGGAAGGTGATTGGGTGAACAAAAGAAAGAAGCAATATTAGAGAAAGAAGGAAAAAAGTTCAAGGCTCAGTTAGTAGCGAAGGGGTATGGACATAAAGAGGGAGTTGATTACAATGAAATATTTTCTCTAATAGTAACATACATCAATCATGGTGATGTGAACCATGGTTGCTTTACTTAATCTAGAGTTAGAGCAACTAGATGTGAAGAAGGTGTTCTTTCATCAGTTCATGGTGAATTGGAGGAACAAATTTACATGGAGCAACCTAAAGGATTCAAGTAACATAGAAATGAGAACTAAGTTTGTAAATTGAAAATGACACTTTATGGACTGAAGTAATCTCCAAGACAGTGGTACAGAGGTTTTAATTCCTTCATGGTGCAGATTGGCTACATGAGGAATCAATATGACAATTGTGTTTACTACAGAGTTCTTGAAGATGGTTCCTTTATTCTATTGATGTTGTATGTTAATGACATGTTGATTCCTGCAAAAAAAAAAAAAGCATGAGGTGAATTTATTGAAATCCAAATTGAGTAATGAATTTCACATAAATGATCTAGGTACTGCTAAAAGAATCCTTGGTATGGAAATTCAGAGGGACAAGAAGGCCGAAAAGTTTTGGGTGTCATAAAGATGATATGTGGAAAAGGTGCTAAAGAGATTTAGTTTGCAAAACGCTAAATCAGTAAGTACTCCTCTAGAAAATTATTTCAAATTATTTGTCAGCTTATGTCCTATTACAAATGAGGCGATGGATGATATATCCCAAGTGTCATACACTAGTGCTGTGAGAAGTCTTAAGTATGCAATGGTATACAATAGACC
>JAOXJP010012013.1:0-17758 GCA_025762735.1 Platanus orientalis | reverse complement strand
AATCATTAGCAGACGTTGGTTCACACAAGCACAAGATGTCCAACAAGGGAATAGACACAAAAATTTGGATTAAAAGTTATTTAGCACTTTTTGTTGTTGGTGATTAAGACGGCTAGAGCTAGATTGGCTTAACAGAAAACAGTCAAGGTAAGTAAAGAAGAAAAATAAATTATGTGGTTTGCAGTCCAAACAAATTATCTGTGGTTTTGAACAGTTTATTGTCGGAACCTTGGCCCCAATTCTTTGACAATACCGAGAGGTCTCCACCATCCTTTATCAGCCTTTTCTGTAGCTCTTTCTGAATGAGAGCAAAAACGTCCTCTACTTTGTTGGAATTATAAGAATTGATTAACCCTAAATATGCAAAACGACTCACCCTAGATGTCAAACTGCTAATCTCTTTAAACCAGACACATGTCATGTACTTCTCCACATTCATTTATACCCTGATTTTTATTTCACCAGTTTCTAAAGCTGAATATGGATTCGAAACTGACCTTGATCAATATGATAAAACGAGTTTGATATGGGTTTTGAACAGAATAGATTCGAAGCCTGTATGGACCTGCCACAAGTTCGTAACAAAAGGTGGATCACTGAGTTCTGATATAAAACAAGTAAAAAGAAGAAAAAAAATCCAGTTCGCCGGTGCCTTTTTCTCTGGCGAGGATCGCTGGCAACAACTTCTCAAGAAAAACGGCCAAAAAAAAAGGAAATAAAAAACCCACCCAGGGCGTCTTCTTCTCCGGCGACCATTTTTCTCCGGCAATGTTTGCTGTAAACAATCACCGGCTACGACCTAGGTCCGGCGAGTAGGAACCAGTTCCCGCCAGCGATTTCGGATTTTGTCAGTAACTGACCTCAGTGACGTTTTAACCATACTCTTTTAACCATTTGCTCGGTCAACCCCTAGTTTTCTCCTGCAAAGGTTTACAAATTTTTTATGACCCGTGGCGTTCAAATAGCCTATGCGGTTTTTAGAGGACGACGTAATCGGCATATAAAATCCTCTCCGGTGAAAAGTAGCCCCTAACAAAGTGTAATTCAGTTTTCAATGCGGATGTATCCACTTGCCCAGTGGACAGACCAAAAGACAGTCATAAAAAGCTAACAAAATCCGTGCCTAAGAAAAGGCTAATCAACCAAGGTGGATACAAACTATTTACTTGAGGATATTATAGTTCGGAGCTGATTTTATTTATTTAATAAAATTCTAACGAAGCAACTGTTCTGTGATGAAAAAGTGAATCCCTATGAGCAGCAATAAACTGACATATGGTGTATTGGGAAACATCAAAAAAAGTAGACCATTACATAGCTATTTTTCATCATAAACAATCATTCTCCAAATTCTAATTATCAAAAAAAAAGGGAGGTTTACTCATATTGGTAATTCCTTTTGGCCCCATCTGGTTGCCATGAATTGCATAGAAAAGAGAAGAAAGGAATAAAAAATAAAATCCAACAAAAAAAGGAAAGAAAATAATCATGAGAAATGCATGACAAAACCAGCTTTTCATGGCAACCAGATAGCTTAAAAATGATTCCTTGAGAAAAAAATTTCATGAGAAAACCTTTTCATGGCAGCCAGACTGGGAGTAATGACAATCATGGTAGGAGTTGAATGAGGGCACATGCTGGATTTGAACGAGTCTTCCCAACACATTTTGCAATGTGTTTTTCTATATTCAGAATAGTACAAAGTAATCAGATATTGGATCGGTTCTATAGAGGCAAAAAAACGTGGTAAATTGCTTACCAATAGACAGGTGGTGTTTTTTTATTTAAATACTTTAGCATAAAACAAATACAAAAATTATAAATACATAAAACAACAAACAAGGAAGTCTAAAGAGAGAGAGGAAGGAAGAGGGAGATCCAGACACATCGTGTACTCAATTTTCCAGACGGTTTATAACACAAAATAAATGTTCTGTCCAGGATTTGGTGTCCAGGACACTAGAGGACTTCACATTGAATAAAATAGGCAGGACTTAGATGAAATTTCAAATTTCCACCCATTTTATTCCGAGGACAGATGTTCTGTCCAGGATTTTCCATCTAGAATGGTATCTGGGACATCATGGGGCTTCACATGAAATAAAATGGGTGGGATTTTGAAATTTTATCAATATCCCATCCATTTTATTCCATTTGAAGCCTCATGGTGTCCTGGATAGAACATCTTTTCCGTTTTATTCCATGTAGCATTCCCTTTTTTTTTTATGGATAACCAGGGTATCCAGGCTTCTTAGAGCACTTGACTAAATCCTCAAGGCACATGAACTCCCTACTCTCCCATGCATTAGGTAAATCAGGTTTTTTTTTTATATGCAGGCAAGTGGCCCCAAATCTTGGACAGGACATTTGCTCAAAAATTGACATATTTTATCCTGGACAGAACATTATTTCCCTTCTTTTTTCTTTATTGTTTTTCTATTATTCTCTCTCTCTCTCTCTCTTATGGAATAAAATGCATACTCCATATTCAAAAAATGCATCACCCACCCATTTTATTCCATATGATGTCCCCTGGTGCCCTGAACAACATCCATCCGCTTGAGATTGTCTCCAGATTTTTAAAGTTCAAAAGATTTTGATAGTCAACACATATCCAAAAAACTTAACAAACTGAACTGCACATTTTCAATTTTGTTTATTATTTTTTCACGTGTCAAACATTGAAATCTTCTTAACAATATCTGAACTTTAACATTCTGGAGAGAATCCTGGGGACCATCCTAAACACCAAATCCTGGACAGAACATCCTTTCCAAAAACAGAAAAGAGAGGAAGAAGAAATTCACTTACCTATGAGTGACTGTATTTCACTTTTTTTCTTCTTGTTCAATCTTCCTCCCATTGCTTGCGTCACCTTTTTCAGGGCTTGAGGTCGGGGGAGAAAGAAAGAGTTGGGTTTTGAAAAGGCTTTTACACGTTGTTGTTGTTTTTTTTTTAAGACCATTAAAATCATTGCTTATTGAAGTAACAGATACAAAACATCAAACCATGCGAATCATCCAGAGAAACGCGGTCTGATTTTGAGGTTAGATGAAACCAAAAATGGTCTGATTCTGGCCTAATTGGTTTGACCCAGATGGCCAGGTTCAGTTTTAAACTATGCTTAGAAGATATATTTATATACTTAAATTATTGTCCAAATACACTTGGAATTTGCAGTAATTCCTGGTAAACACTTTACAATATTTCCAACCGTTGGCTAAAAAAGCAGTTTTCTATTTAAGTTCTGCTTTAACGGGTTCCAGCAATCAACAACTAAGCTCTTTCAACAAGTCTTCTTGCTTGTCTCGTCTCAGTTAGGAGGCATAGCTTCAAAATTTCAACTCATTATCCATCACAAGTTTTTATTATCAGCATCTTGTAAACATATGTCAGTATGCTGTTGTGCCTAGATTTGGGATCGTAACCAACAAAATAGAAGAGAGGAAATAATGCAAACAGGAATTACAAGAACAAGACAATTTAGGTGGTTCAGTTTGAAGCCTACATCCACAGGCAAAAATGGCCAGAGAATTTTCACTATGATCAAAAACAGAGATTACAAAGAACAATTGGTGGCAAAAATTCAGAGTTGCTCACCTTCGCTTATAAACGGGTCATATTCGGGTTTTTCTCCGGATCGTAATCCAGGTTAAAAATCGGTTTGAAGTCAAGACATTAACCCAACATGGGCATATACCCAGCATCCCTCATTTCCAAGGTCAGCTTATCCAGTACCACAAAGATTTCCTGCGAGCGGGGGTGAGATGTATTACCCACTGAGAAAACATGTACTCTTCTATCTACCTCAACCCAACTCCAACCAGCACTCTTCCTTACTCCCAATTGTTTCATTGTTTTCCTAATCTCAGCTGCTTCACCCCACATTCCTGCTTCTGCATAAATATTTGCTAGTGTTACATATGGAGCCGCATCATATGGAGTCGTCTTTAAAAGCTGATTTGCAGCCTCCATCCCTAGTTCTACTTCATAAACTCTACAAGAACCCAAGAAGGAGCTCCACATCACAGCATTAGGCTCAAAAAGCATTTCCTCCATCAACTCTTCGGCATTTCTTGGATGTCCATTCCTCCCATAGAGGTCAACCATGCAGGCATATTGGTCTAGTTCGGGAACCAAACCATAATCTCTACTCATGTTGAAGTATTCTATCCCTCTATCGAGGAAGCCCGCATGGTTGCAAGCAGTCAACACAGCAGTAAAGCAAATGTGGTCGGGTTTCAGACCTTCTTCCCTCACTAAGCGTTCAAATAGCTCCAATCCATCTTCCCCTCTCCATTTCCACTTTGAGCATACCCTGTGATCATAGACGTCCACAGGATGCTATTCCTGTCAACTGTCTTATCAAAGCTGCAACAAGCCTCATCGATGCTTCCACACTTAGCATACATATCTATCAAGGAGCTGGCCACAAACACGTTTATGTCTGAACCCATCTTAGATATCAGAGAATGCATTTGTCCTCCTGTTCGAAGTACTGTAAGATTCCCACAAGCATTCAGAACACTGGCAAAGGTGTAAATTGGTTGCAGCCAATCCATCATTTCGCATTTCTAAAAAGAGTTTCAAGGCCTCTTCACCTAGAAAGTTTTGGGAATATCCTGCAATCATGGAGTTCAGAAAAATAATATCCCTCTCCCTAGCTGCATTAAACAATGATACAGCTTGATCGATCATCCCACATTTGGAGTAACAATCAATAAGAGAGCTGATCACAAAGCTGTTACTCTCGAACCCGGTTTGATAACATGAACATGGAGCAATATAACTTGCTCGAATGCCTTTTCTAAGCCTGTACAGGCACTAATTATGCTAGCAAAAGTGACACAGTTGGGTCTAATATCTGTCCCTAATATCTCTTTAAACAACCTTAAAGCTTCCTTTCCATGCTCGTTTTGGGAGAATCCGGATATGATTGAGGTCCAAGATGCCTGATCGTTTCCTCCAATGCCATCAAAAACCTTCCTTGCATCGACCATTTTCTCACACTTGGCATATAAATCAACAAGTGCACTATTTAGAAAGAGATTGTCTTCGTATCCTGTTTGGATTATTTGGGCGTGAACCTGCAAACCCAAATGCCAATCTAGCACTTTCGCACAACAATTAAGAACACTGCATAGGGTGAACTTTGTGGGGTTTAGTCCAAAGCTAGTCGTGCGGTAAAACGAATTCAAGGCCTCATGGATATGGCCATGATTAGCAAGTTCGCTAATAACAAAACATGTTTCCTGGTCATGCTCACGCTTAGTAGAACTATCAACCACAAAGTTGTTGAACTACCAACCATATGAGGAGTACTCATTATTAAATGACATGTCCAAGAGTAACGTGGGACCAAAAGACATTTTGGTCACTATGAAGTAAAAAGATCCCCTTAATACAATTACAATGAAAGCAGTCTGTAATGCACGGCACAAATATAAGCTGGAAGAGAAGGCTAAGAGATCTCAAATGCATAAATTATTGGGACTGTTGGCTGAGCATCAGTACATTGAGTGATTTATTTTGGACACACCCAACCAGTTTGGATTTACTACGTGCATTTACACATATGTTGCTCATGGATTAAACAGATATCATATGTCCCTCCTGAAAATCATTGGGCTGACATCTACTGACATGACCTTCTCTGTAGCGTTTGTGTTTCTGCAACATGAGAAGGAGGACAACTTCAATTAGGCCATGAATGTCTTGCGCGGTATTATAGATAATAGTGTCATGTCCTACATCATTGTAACAAATACGGAGTTGACCCTAATGAATGTTATCTCACTAGTGTTTCTCACTGCCACACATCTGTTGTGTAAGTGGCACATCAAAAAGAATGTGTTTGCAAAGTATAAGAATTTATTTTCGACAAAAGTGTGGGATTTGTCTATAACCTATTGGAATCTAGTGGTGATGTCACCAACAGAAGAGGATTACTACAACCACATAGCACTATTGGAGAAGTAATTTAGTGTGTATCTAGACACATTTGACTACGTGAGGAGTAATTGGTTGGATACCTACAGGGATAGGTTTGTTGCAGCCTAGACGAACTAAGTTAAATGCATCTAGGGGCCACAACGACAAATAGGTATGGTTGTTTTTTTTTTATGCTACTTATAATTGTTCATCATTGATTTGTACTTAACTAGTTGTTTCTTACATTGCCTGCAGGGTTGAGAGTGTCTATGCCAGGTTAAAAAGGCAGTTGAAATATAGTTAAGGAAATTTCTAGTTATCTTAGTCGAACGTATATAATATGCTCTTGTTACAGTATACAGCAATCAAGGCATCATTCGAGAAATCAAAGATGGTCGTCCAACATAGTTTCAAGTCATCCAAGTTCAGGGAGCTTTGTGGGAACATCTTCATCACTACACTTGAGAATTTACTTGATGAGATGAAGCGGGCTAGTTTTTATTGGGATTAACTCATTTGCATGCTGGTGTTAGCTTAAATGCACCCACGGCTTGCCATGCGCCCACGAAATTGCTGACCATAGAAGGCATGGGTGTCTGATCCCACTTTATTTTGTGCATCCTTATCGGTGTAAGCTTGGCATGTAACCCACCTTGAACCAGAATCATGCAAGCGATGATGATGTTCCTAGCGAAGAATTAGATTTGTTTAAACAGGTATATGCACAAGCTGACCAGTCAGGCAAGGCCCAACTGCTTAAGAAATTGAGGGTTTTGATAAATCCAGAGTGTACACATGGAGAGGAACCGAAGATGAAATCAACAATGCGAGGTAGGTCACTTGAGAAGATGGATAAATCTACCGGATGTGAGTCATCTACATTTAAGAGAATACCATCGGTGCAAGATAACTATTCACAAGCGGGCACCACTCCAGTGGATGTCAACCCTTTACAGTCAATGAAACTAACCCAACAGAGGAGAGCGAAGGAGAATGTAATAATTTATATATTAAATATTACATATTAATTCCTATGATCTGTCATGCCATTGTTGCTCATGCATTATCCCTTCTATCACAAATTGTTCATACGTCATTAGTTCGATCCTCATCCTTTAATACTTACATCAGGCACTTTTCAGATGGCATATGTTCATTCATTCAGCATATTGTAGATGTAGCAACCGATGGAAATTGCAGGTTTCGGGCAATTGTTGTCTTGTTAGGTATGGGTGAGGGTAGTTAACCCCATGTCTAGAAGAACTTGTTACAAGAACTGGACAGCTATAGACATTATTATGAGCCGATTTTTTATGGGTTTATAGCAGTGAAGGAGATTAGGTATTCGATTATGTACTTTAAGAAAGATCTCTCATACGAGTATTGGATGACCTTACTAGAATATGGACACCTAGTAGCCTATTGTTACAACGTTGTACTATATCTTTGAGTACGCGATAGAGTTTGACATTCCTACCACCCCGATCTGACCCATTACCCACTGCCTCCTAGAAGGAAGTTGTTATAGGCTTCGTAAACAACAACCACTTTGTATAGGTAAATGTTAACACATAGGGTGCTATTACAGTCAATCATGTTCAATAGTATTTAAGTTCATTATTTATTATACGTGCAAGTCTTCCTCATGTCGGGTCATCCTATCGCACCCATCACGATACTTTAGGATAGATACCAGAGTGATAATGCATCGGGATGGACACTACATTTGTATAAACCAAGAATTGAGGAATTTCGACGTATAGTTAGTGAGAATGTAGCGACACAATAGACAGTGGATTAGACTGACGACTGACTGAGGTGAAAAATAGCTTAGATGTATCCCGTATAGTGCATTGATTGTGTAATTTGTATTAACAACTTCTATATCTAATGGATAGGGATGACCCCCTTTTGTAATAACATATTCCTTTGGTAATTAATGTTAATATTATTTCAATTTTTATACTTCAAAACCATTACTCAAAACATATACCTTCATATGCATTGTCACTAATTCACACACAGTCCCACAACCATGTACTATTAATATACTTGAAAATGGCATATGCCTTGTCATTGAGCTGGTACCTGTGTCATATATTTACAGCTTTCCCGACAGTTAACCTTCCAATTGTATTAATTCATTATATTTTTACCTGTAATTTTATTTTATTTTTTCATTAAGCGATTGAGATCTTTTAGTGCGTGGTTTTAAAGTATAAAAACGTAATCATAATAACAAGTAAAGAAGGAATGCGAACAAATAAAACTTTGATTTATATTAATAAGGTCATCCCCGAACAAAATAATACAATGTATTAAGGGCTTCATCCCCTATAAAATACAAAATACAACTCGTCAACTAAAAAGGAAAAAAATTATTTCTGTGGTCTTTGTGATCGGCCTCTTCCTCCGTTTGTACGTATTCGCTAGTGTTGCCATCATCGTAGCTGGCTCGCCATGATAGGTCACGATATCTCAGACCCGCATAATCGCAGACACCAAACTATTGTGCTAGGTCCTCTCAAGATGACTCTCCATGACTGGTCTCAATAAAAACACGACCCGCTCAACACACTGAAATAAGCATAGATAAATATAATATAAGTTGCAATAAAAAAACTAACTAAAATGAGAGAAATATGAGAAATATGAATGTTAAAATGATATATCTCATCTTTCGTGTATGACTACCCGAAGCTCGTCTGCTGAAGCTATGGTGCTCCATACGATCTATGGTTTGGGTTATGCACGTATCGATGTGATACGAGTGCATACCAGTCCACATAGCCAGACGCACAATCATCGAGGTAATGTGAGGACAGGGATCGATGCTCAGTAGAGAGTACATGACTGCCATATTGTTCACAACTCCTCATAAAAAACATAACTGAGATGGTATGATGATGTAGTGGCACCACGTACTCGTTGTCTCAAGGCCAGTGGGACAGATGGAATGATCTGTTATAGCCCAAATTGCCTCAAGACCCGCATTGGATGATAAGGCTCAACAATGTCAAGGCATTTAAGCATATCATGGTAGTACGTAACATTAGGCAGTGGGTGATACTGTCTGCAATCATCGTACAATGACCACATGACTTGCACAAGTTAACATACACATCAGACAAATAAAAGACAATTACAGAAGAAAAAAAAGTACTAATACTATATAAAAATAAACACAATACCTCGTTGAGGCCCCATGCATCAATAGACTCCCAGAGTGCCTTCACGTTTTCCATAAAACTACCCGTCTCCCTGTGCGGCCTATAATGGTGGATGAGTGGCTGGTGGGGTTGATAGTCAATGTTCCGGTGCGGAACAATGAAGGGAAAGTGCTCATATATCCACCCCTCCATCAACCTAAGGTACCCGGCGATCTGTTGTACCAAAGACCTGTTAGCAAACCCCAACTATCGATATAAATATGTCAACGCAGCGGCTCGCTCCCCGTGCGTAAGTATGTATGCTATCGAGCTTCTCCAAGCAGCGGAGGTAACTGACCGGCACCCGACTTATTGTTTTATCCGTAAACAGCGTGCATCCAAGCAGATAGAGCAAATATGCCCTGACAGAGCATTTGATCACCTCATCGCCACAGTCGTTAGTCACCCCCTAAAATATGCATCGTGGCCACTCTAACCTGACTGAGCACCCACATACAAACCCAAGCTCCTCGCGGGTCTCCTCCTCCGTCACTCCAAGTGCATGGGATACCATTGTTTGTGCCTCATCCACCAAGCCAAGGGAGACAGTATTCCCAACCATGGAAATAGCAAGTAGCATGCTCACATCATCCAGTGTGATAGTCATCTCCCCGAACGGCATATGGAAAGTGTTCATCTCAGGGTACCATCATTCGGCGAAAGCAAAGATGATGATACGGCTCACTGCCTGGTACGAACTATGAACCAATGGGAATAGTTCAGAACGTTGTATATATCCCTGCTATAACTCATTCTACAAATCTAGATGCTGGTACGTCTACTCTGCTACATTCATTCTGTGGCTGATACACTTCAGCAATAGGCGCTCTTGCAATTGAAACAAATACTATTAGCATGCTGAGTATTATTAATAAGTACAATTTTTCAATCTTAAAAACATTACCTCATGTTGGCATATATAAACACAACAACGTGTGTGGGATAACCAATTATGAGCGTCGGGTCTGCAGGTGCTCCAGGGACAAACATCTCTACAACATCCCCAGGCACCTCTCGAGTATGCTCAAGCACCTCTCCTGCATCATGCTCATCTACTGCAGGCTCCACGTACGAGTTGTTAGTAGATGTCGTATACCTAGATGGGCCAACCCTCTCTATAACCCGACATTGGCAGGCAGATGTAGTAGGAATGAAGTACTCATATCTGGCGTCCGTATCTAACACATATCATATTGTGTTAAACGTGCACAATAGCTAAGCGGGGCTTTCCCAACTCAGCTGCCCTGCTCGGACAACCCAGTCCAAACAGGAGTTTGTGAAAGAGACATTGCCAGAAAAAAATTAAAAAAAAAAACCAATCTAAATAAATACGCACCTCCAGCCGTCGCAGTCCTCCTTTCCCGCCTAAATCTGATGTCCGTCGTCGACTTTGCTCTCCCGCCAGCCATTTCTCTATTTTGTCATCCACCATGGGTCATCTCTCTTACACGAACGTTAAGGAGAGGGTTTAAGAGGGAATGGATTTGAATTCAAAGAGAATGTGAGGGTGAGGGAGAGGGTTTGAAAAGGAATGGGTTTGCATTCAAAGAGAATGTGAGGGGGAGGGAGAATGAGAGGTGTGAGATGGTATGGGGATCTTTCAGTTAAGTTTTAAGGGGAGATGAGGGGAACCTAGAAAAAATAGAGGTGTAGGAGTGAAGCTTGAGGGAGTTTAATGTTTGTAGGAGGTGTGAGAAAGGTTTATCTAAAAAGGTATTATGGGAAGTGCAGCAGGGATGCTTAAAAATAAGTGAGGGGGACTTAGAAAAGAGGGAAAATGAGGGGGACTTGGAAAATTGATCAGTGTAAGTAGAAGCTCCCTTTGATTAATGTAAAACACTGAAATCTTCCCTTAAGCCACATGTATTTACTGAGACACCCATGCTTTACTATATATTTTTTTCCAATGAATACACCCACAGGCTGACACATGTTGGTTTTTTTTATTTAGGTGCCTTTTAAGGAAAGGATACACTACACCCAACCACACCACAGGCTGACACATGATGGTTTTCTGAATTTGGTACCTTTTATAAGGAGCAAATGTTCATTTTAACACCTTTTATGATTTTAACCCTATAAACCCCATTTTTATGGGTACCCATTTTTTCATTTGAAAACTGTTCTTACAGATTTAAGCCTATACACCTCACCTTTTGTGTGTGAGGATGTGTGGTGACACAATTTGGGTGTAGCAGATCCTTTCCCCATTTTTAAATCAAAATGGATGTTCTGTCAAGGATTTGATGTCTAGGATGGTGTCCAAGGCACCAGATGACTTCACATGGAATAAAATGCGCAAGGATTAAATGAAATTTCAAATTCCCATCCATTTTATTCTAGATGAAGTCACGTGGTTTCCTAAACACCATCTTGGACACCAAATCCTAGACATGACATTTGCTCCCTTTTTGATAGGGAGCATATCATATGCAAAATCCCTATAAATATATAGGGGACAAATATAAACAGATCGAATACTTTATTTTTTCGGGTGAATATTGAATACTTATTGAAGTGGATGAATGTATATCCATATCTAGTTTATTTACAAAAAGATATTTATTATTCGAATCTAATATTTAAATAAATTGAATATTGATGCATCTGTATTTGCTTTTTTCGGACCAGATGAGAACTGAATATCAGATAAAAATCAGATAGTCAACAGATATAGCCTCCACCACTAAGGCTGAAGAGCTAACTCTCCTTTTCTCTCTAGCAACCAAAAAATCGCCCTTGTTATCCCTTATAATCACCGACCCCAATTGATAAAATAACCTTAAAACCTACATCTTTATTCATGCCCATGTCAATTAAATAGCTGTATTGGCTCCCAATGGTTCTTTCTGTCTCTTAGAACTATCTGTATTCGGGATCCCAATTGCTCTCTCTAGCTCTTGTAACTATATAGCTGTACTGGTGTAGCAGTAGCACATTTGGGTTCATGCCAATACAAGGCGGGTATAGGTAGGTGGTACAAGTCCGATTGCAAAAGGCAACACCTCATGTGATGCACCCTGGTTGAATAAGAAACCTAAATCGTGCAAAGAGAATGATTGACCCTAGACCCCACATGAAGAACACTTAGTATCAGACCATCCAATCACTGGTGTCTAACTTACGCATAGCCCAAGAAATTTACCACATGGTATGGTATCTAGCCATCAACTGAATGGGGATCTTTTCTTTTTTGTTTTCGCAACCATCAATCCAAGTTTTAGACTCGTATCCTCTGCGCCACCTTATTATGAGACACAGTACGCCACAGACACACAGGGGCGTGGGGCCCGCTCCATATCCGAGGGTTTAGATCCTCCAAGGTTACCCCCACCTACAAGGTGTCTCACCCAAGGAATCACCTGGATCAAAGTAGCAGATGGCACCGCTTATGGCATGAGTAAGCAACATGTTCGCTATAAGCAAGGGTTCTTTGCTCTTCATACGTACACATCTCCAATCATGTTTGCTCATTTCAATAAAGATTATGTTCCAAGTTGATGGGGCAACTGTTCTCAGCAACACTAGCCTAAACTATTTCATGCTCATCACTGCTCCTTGTCAGGCGGTGGGCACATCAGCGCCCAAAAGTGAATATGCACCCCCTAAAAAAGTGAAAATCACTTTTCAACGCTGATGTGTCCACCCCTAACAAAGAGCAGTGATGAGCATCTGTTAAGGGAAGCGTTCATAAACCGATCCCGATTCTTGGTGTCAAGAAATACAGATATTCCAATGTCCCGAAGTGCAAGACAGAATTTTTCCTTACAATTGATGATTCACACAGAAAATCAATGTCCTTTAACCTAGGAATCAAGCAAACTGAATGATCCCATCCATTTTCTCAAGAGCATTCACATGGATGGCAATGCATACATTTTTCTTTCCCCCAAAATGCCATGACAATACTTTCTTCTCCGGTTTTTTTTTTCCCACACTAAGTGGATTCAATGATATTCTTGGGGCCTTAAAACAAACCCCATTTGGCTTCGTTTCCTTCTATAGATGTCAGATTGAAGCCATTAGAACGTACAGGATTCCCCAACCTTAGAACCTCTTTGGATCCATGCCCACAATGACCAGAAGTTTTTTGTGGCCACCAATTAGCTTAAAATAACAATTCTGGCAAAAAAAATTATAATGATCCCTCAGAAGAACTTTTCTTCCATACATCAAAACCTCAGTGCCACATTAGGATTTCGCAACAGCTCTACAGATTTACATCCATGGTTGGTTTATAAGTTATAACCAGTTTACTCATGATAGAGAAATAGACTATTCAAGAACTCCAGGCTTCTACAGAAGCGGCATGAAAAAGCAGCATGAAGTTTTTCATGCCATGATGTCTCACCCTGTATGGTTGACTTTTTGCTGATTTTCTATAATTGACTACAGGAAATCCATATGTACTTACTGCCAGTTAGGCTTACATCAACAAGATACTTCACATTGTAAAAAAATAGAAATTATGAAATACTGCCTCTAGAATTGTTAACCATCCCCCCATTCTTAATAGAGAGAGAGAGAGAGAAGAGAACCTAAACATAATAGACAACTTCAAACAACCATGTTTAGTTCGGATAAAGGACCAGTACCATCAGATTTTTATTCTCTTTATCAATATCAGCTCCTCATTCAAATGTCTACATACGGTCCAAACTCCCAAGACAAGTTCTCATCTACATACTCGAAAGAGACAAGTACATAAAGTTGATAGCCAATAACGATAACTTCATTCAGCAACAACATGGACTGTTACCAGCAAAAAAAATCACTCTTTCTCCTGCGCCCAGATCTTCACTGTCTTGTCATTCTCAAGTGCACCAGATGCGATCATGTTCTCAGAAGGGTGACATGTAACAGATATAACAGTGTCTGTGTGGCCTTCCAATATCTGGACTACTTTTCTGGTCTGAAGATCCCACAAGTAGACACAGTTATCCTCCGAACCACTGACAATATACTTTCCATTCGTTACAGAAAATGTGGAAGAAATGCAGAACTTTGAATTTGCATGGCCAGTGTAGGTCTTCAGAAACTTTCCAGTCGAAAAGTTCCATAGTCTCTGCAGACACCATAGAATGTCAAGCCAAGGCCATAGCATGTAAGTGTATATACATGTATAAGTGAATGAAACATGTATGTTAATGTGAATGAACACATATATACACATGTATATGTGAATACCTGTGTATTTATATTGTATAGCTGACTCTTCTACATCAGTCTCTTGCAATTACTCTACATAAGGCCTGAGCCCTTTTCTCCTCATCAAAATTTTTTACTGTGTGGGTAGAATAGGAGAGAGAGAGAGAGAGAGAGAGAGAGAGAGAACTATGTTTATCTAGTGCTCTGATACCAAATTGATGTAGAACCTAGGATTTGATACCAAACTGATGCAAGAACCATTCTCTAATACCAAACTGACACAGGACCAAAAGGGAATGATGTGGTGTGTGGTGTTACAATACCAAATTGACGTAAGACCAAAAGGTTGAAGATTTCAATAATTTTAGCAAGTATACAACTTTGATGAGTGGAACATTTTAATGGAAAAAGAAATAACTGAGTTTTAAAATGAATTTAGGAACAAAAATCTGTGGTAAAATAAAGAAAATGAAAAATAGAATAGAGAAAGAAAAAGAAAAAAAACAGCAACAACAACTCGAATCACACTAATTGCTGCCCATAGGCAATATACCTTGGGTTGAAGGCAATAACACCTTGGGTTGGAGGCATTCTCACATCCAAGAACATAAGCAATTTCCTTCATTAAATCTTCATTCAATAATAATATTATAAGTTACAAAGTATATGTTAACGATATTGTACATCAAGGTGCAGGGACAAAAATGTCCCTGCACAATATAATAAAATATATGGGAGAGGGAGGCATCGTTTTTTTTTATTAACGACTTCTCATTTCTCTCCCTCCTTCCTCTACTTCTTCCTTTCTTCTCTATCTCAGACGCTTCTCTTCTCTTATTTCTCCTTTCTTTCTTATTTTCTTATTATTTTCTGCATATTAACATGGTATCAGAGCAGGACTGACCCTGCTGTCCTGTGTTTGGGTTTCTTTCTCTTGATCTGTGTGGAACCCTAAAAGATACCAAAAGAGGTGACTGATCGAGTTTAACGACATCGTGATGCAGGATACAATAGACAACAATAGCAAATAACATAAACTAATCCAAAAAATTAAAATATTGATTTTCAGACCAGGGACAAGATTGTAATTTTGGTAGATTTGTGGGTAATTACAAAAATACCCTGCAGGTGCATCAGAATTTTTTTCAAACTTTCCAGATCAATAAAGCAGACCTCTAGGAGCCTAGGGTTAAAATTTCAAGAAATTTAGACCAGTCTAGCTAAGTCAAACATCAAAATTTCATAAAACTCAAGGGTTTTTTTAATGGAACTTACAAAACCCGTGTAGGTTTTAGGCTCAATAGATCAAAAAACACTAAAGGGTTTGAAGTGGATTCTTAGAGGTTTTGTATAAGACCCAAAGAGAATCAAAACCCTAAAAAATTGATAGAAAGGACTTTATGAGGGGCCAATTTCTGATAGATGATTAAACCATGATTTTCTGTTAAATTAGATATATAATAAGAGAAAGAAACTATGGTGCAAGGAATTTAACAGAGAAAACTTGTTGGAATGATTATAATTAAAAGAATAATAGAAGAGAGAACCAAACCTGATTATTGATTGTATTCCAGCACTTCAACAGTGGCATGCGATTGGGATAATTAAAGTTTTCCAAAATCTCAATCATGTGGTTCTGTGTAGCTTGCAGAATTCATATTTCAACAAGTGAATAATCACAGTAGCAGCAACGTTAAGGATAGAAGAAGAATATACTAGGCAACTTATGGGGCTGTCAACCAACTTAGTTGTGGGCCCCATATGTTGACTTAGTAGCTCCACAAAAAGACAAAAAAGACTAGCTGGACAACCAACACTTCACTTCCTACTTTACCCCTGGCTATTCGGCCTTATTACAAACGAATACCCCTTAACTCAAAACCCACAAAATATTGGTACAAAAAGGCTTTATTACATCAACTCTCTAGATACCAACTACCCCACACATCTTGGAATCTTTTGTTGCATGGTAGCGAGCTTGGATTTTGGCTTGGGCCTCCATATAGGATACATTTTCTCCAGCCCTTGTATAGATGCTGCATCACATCGGAAATCTTCTTTTTGAGCATCAATACTCATGGTTCAGTGCTGGTGTTGTGCTACAACAATCGGTAAGTGCCTATCTATTCTTGTATAATCAATAGAAAGAAGTAAATCATATGTGTTAAATGTCGATTTAGGCATGGATGCCTTCGTTAATGGTTGTTCTGTGATGTGTAGGAAGTGTCATTTTTCTGTGTGAAGTTTATGGATTGTGTTCCTGTAGGATCAGATTTGGATTGAATCAAGGATTGCTGATTCCCATTGTCTAATCGATACTGGAGTTATTGATTTGTCTAATCAGCCAGTGTGTGTGTGTGATGGCTGATTATTGATTTGGAATTATTTATTTGTGCAAGTCTTGATCAAGGAACCCAATGGCCTCCTCTAGTGATGAGAAAGGACATGAAAAACTCCTATCATTCAGTCTATTGATAGAGTTAATACAAATCACTAGTATCAAACTGAATGGTACAAACTACTTATTATGTGCATAGTCAATAAAAAAATTTCTTGGTGCAAGATAGAAATTGAAGTTTATAACTGAAAATCCACCTTCAAAAACTAGTGATGAATATGAAGATGAAAAGTGGAGGCAGGATAATTATTTAGTTATGACTCGCTGTGGAATAGTATGGAACCGCAAATAAGTGCGAATGTAATGTTCTTGATACTGCAAAACAAGTAAGGACAGGGAAGTACTCTATGGAAAAGAACATCTACAAGATCTACCAATTGTATGAAAATATTTTCATTTTGCAGCAAGGTGACAAATCATTGAGTAAATATTATAGTATTCTTTGTGGAATGTGAAAAGAACTAAATATGTACGTGCCTATTACTAATGACATTGAGCAACTCAAAAGGCAACGTGAAGAGTTTCTGACACAGGACAGCCTAGGGGTGCTGTAAACCTGGGGATTATGGGCCCATGGATATTTTAAGATGAGGTTCAAATCATTAAATTAGCTTTCAACCACTAAAATCAGTTCAGGAATTTCTGGCAGCAGACAAAACTTAAAAAGAACTTCACAAATAGTTATCCAATCCAGCCGAAACTCAATCGGAATATAGGGTAATGACTCCAGATTAAACTTTTCAAATGTCACGTAAAACAAACTGCTAAAAGTATATGAATTCAAAAAATTACCAGGTCTGGTTTAGTAGTTCAGCACATCAGAATTTGATAAACAGTATGGCGGTTTGCGATTACAACTTCAACTACTAAAGGGAAGGTAGGGTAAGAGTCTGCTAATGAAACTAATAGCAACCACAGACTGAAGGCAAAAGAGACTGATAACACAGAATAGAGAGAAGTACCAGAACAAAAATAGGATTTGAAAGAATGAAGAAAATTTTATGTAGCTGCAAGGTATAGAACTCCAAAAGAAGGGCCTGCAGCAGTATAATTGAATGATTGGGCTGTAGGG
>JAOXJP010011993.1:0-17761 GCA_025762735.1 Platanus orientalis | reverse complement strand
GTGATGTGACAGCTCCGAAAAGTGAAATGATACCCACGATGTGTCTCGTCTCACGACGTCTCACAAAGAGGGTCGTCACAGGTGATGTGGACCCTTATTAGTGAGGTCCGTATCCTCTGTGCCATGGTACTCTGTGCAATGGTACACCCCATACATAAAGGGGGTTGGGGCCCATGCACATTTATGTGCTGATGTGTCAGTCCTGATGTCATTCCAACTTTAGCCACTCTCTAAGTTGTCTTACCAAATCCGGCCTCTTACTAATGGGGCTGAAAATCCCAGAAAAAAAAAAAAAAAAAACTTACCTGGTTAGGTTCATGTTTGAGTTAAAAAATTCCAACCCCTATTACTTTATGCGTAATATGCTAGCCCTACAAGTATATGGACAGTAAATTAAACGGACAGATGGGTATTTTGGTCGATCAGTAGGAATAAGAAAAAAAAGGAAAACAAAAGTATAGGGTTTCATAATTAGTAATCCATGGTTCATAATTGAATGGTTCAGTGCCCGACGTTCAGCAAGCATTTATGTTATGTTGTTAGAAAGTCATTGTCTAAACATATTGTCGCCAATAACTCGTTGGCATGGTTAATGATCGTGTTAGTGCCATGGGAATTCTGTTTGTCATTTCCATACTCATACACAAATAGGAATTAGAGATCAAATGTAATAGCTGTGACTGATGCAAGAAGAATCTGATATTACCATTGTTTGCAGATTTGATAGGTATCTAGCTAATGTTGAACTAGAACAGTTCACTCAAACATTTTTCACACACAAGAATTGATGCCTAGCCAGGGTTGAGTTAGGCAGTGAATAATTGTATAGTGATCCGAGGATAGATTCCAGAAGAGACGTCTTGGGTTTGAATCCTTCATGCATTATTCCACAAGCGACTGCATAGAGATTTGCCTTTACTGTCTATAGTATGATTCTGACATTATGATGAGGCATCTATGGGCCGAACGGCCCTACCAAAGAAAAAAAAGAAAGAAGAAGAGATATGAGATGTAAAAGAGTGCTGACCTCTAGGGTCTACTTTAGTATATGCTCATCTCAGCCTCCCAACCCAATCCGAGTGGACAAATTCCATTGAACACTGTTCGCCCCACCCCTCCCCCTAGGGAATCGACCCTGAGTCTTCCATATAAAAACATATGCCTCAGCCGCAAGAACACTGGGGTGCTGGAAAACTTGAATAGCATGATACAAGCTTTTTAATTTTTTGCTTTTAATTTAACTTGGTCTAGCACTAATAAATACATAAAGTTAATAGAAAGATTCTCAAAATTTGAGATCTCTTACACTTAAAAGAAGTCCTGGCCTACAAAAAATAATATATAGATATTTATGAGAAATGTCTATTATATAAAAATGGCAAAATGTATTTTATTCTGTCTCTGCATGCTTTGAAGCCAAAAGCGCCAAGAATTCTCAGTCATATCAAGTGCTGAGATGAAAGATTCTAACTGTTCATAAGAAGATGGTGACAAACGAAGTGTTCCCATGTAGGGTTTAGGGTCCACTTATTTGGATTGTGTTATAATTATCTTTGAATTGCATCTAATGTTTCTAGATTAGAAAAGAAAAAAAAAAAAAAAAGAAGGAGATATACGTATATATTTGCTATGGATCCTCTCTTGCAAAAATAAGAAAAGCTCGGTCATGCATTATGGAGGATGTGAAAGAAAAAAGGTAGGTTAACTCTCTTCCCCATTGTGAAACCATGCATCTTTTATCTCTACTTTGATCTGCCGATCCCACATCACTTTAATTATTGCTCTGGCCATTGCTCCTGTAGGGCCAATTTTCATTTGGGCTATCCCACACTACAAGCCGAATTAGAATTAAGTTTCGGGCTCCAGTCTCCTCCAAAACAGTTCTTCCAATTCGGCTTCAGTCGAGTAGATGTGCTGGAGTGCACTAAAAATTAGGTGAGAACGAATCTTGTGAGAACACTGAAAACGGCATCAGGGTACGGATACATCAGTGCCGAAAGGTGATAAGTGTCCCCTAAAAAGTGTAAATCACTTTTCGGTACTGATGCATCAGTCCCTCTGGTGCCGTCTTCACGGTTCTCACGAGATTCTCGTTCTCACATAATCAAGCCCGCTGGAGTCGTTTCTCTCCGTTTTTGGGACCGGAGATTATTCCTACCCGATGTTCAACTGTAAGAGGCCAAGTCACGTAATGGCTAACGTCATCTAGGTATTCAAAACAAATTCCATCTGTTAGACTTGGATGGTCGTTCATGTCAAGAACGTTTATCCCTTGGGAGGAATTCAAAACAATTTAATATACACATACTTCCTTTCCATGTAATTACTCTAATACCCTTCTTTACTTCTTTTAATTTACCAAGATACTCTTAGTAAGGCCACGTGGCAAACATTGGTTGGTTTTAACATGATATCTCTACGTTGACACTGGATATGAATGTAATTTAAGTTTGTTGCCAAGGATTTGCTGTCCAATTAATTATATACTCTACGCAGAAAACATACAAAATCCCATCTCATCCCTTCTCTCCCTCGCTGGCTTTCCAGTTTTAGAGGCTGAAATCATGCAGAGCGGCCACAGAGAAGGAGAAGAGAAGGTCCCCTTGTTAAATGAAATATCATCAGAGGGAGACACTAATGAAGATCAACATCTTTCAAAGAGGGTGTGGATCGAATCAAAGAAGCTATGGAGGATCGTGGGTCCAGCCATCTTCAGCCGCGTCTCCACCTACTCCATGAACGTCATCACCCAAGCCTTTGCAGGGCATTTGGGTGATCTAGAGATGGCTTCAATCTCCATAGCCAATAATGTTATTGTTGGGTTTAACTTTGGTCTCTTGGTATGTGTTTCAACAACTTAGAAAGAAAAAGGGTAGGAAATCAAAAATTGAATCTGATTTTGTTTCTTCTTGTATTATATAGTTAGGGATGGCTAGCGCATTAGAGACCCTATGTGGGCAGGCTTTTGGAGCCAAGAAGCACTACATGTTGGGGATTTATATGCAACGCTCGTGGATTGTTCTGTTCCTATGCTCGCTTCTGCTCTTGCCCATGTACGTGTTTGCTACTCCGATTTTGAAACTGATGGGGCAGCCCACGGACGTGGCCGAGCAGTCGGGGTTGGTGGCCTTGTGGTTGATTCCACTGCACTTTAGTTTTGTGTTTCAATTCCCTCTGCAGAGGTTCTTGCAGTGCCAGCTTAAGAACGCGGTGATCGCGTGGGTGTCCTTGGTGGCTTTAGTTGTTCATGTGTTCGTTAGTTGGCTATTTGTATATGGGCTGAAGCTTGGTGTGGTGGGTGCAGCTGTTAGTCTAAATATCTCGTGGTGGGTATTGGTTTTTGGGTTGTTAGGATATGTGGTTTGTGGTGGGTGTCCTGTTTCTTGGACTGGTTTTTCCGTTCAAGCCTTTTCTGGTCTTTGGGAATTCCTCAAACTCTCGGCAGCTTCAGGGGTCATGCTCTGGTATGCCAAGCTCTCTCTCTCTCTATCTCTAGAGACTAGTCTGAACTTTGAACTCTAATCCGTTATTTCTTTGAAGTGTGAAAAGGAAGAAAAAAGATGTCATTGTTTTTTTGGATGCCTGTGTTTGCTTTTGTGACAGCTTGGAGAATTGGTACTATAGAATACTGATATTGATGACAGGGGGCTTGAAGAACGCAGAAATTGCGGTCGATGCCTTGTCTGTTTGGTCGGTAACTTGTCCCTAATTTGTTTTTTTTCATCTTTATTTGTGGTCATTGGCGTTTTTTAATCATTTGGGTTCTAAATAATATGGCAGTATGAGCATTAACGGGTGGGAGATGATGATTCCTCTTGCATTCTTCGCTGCAACCGGGTACGAGTACTTTCCCTTTTACTTTAGGCCTTGTCTGTTATGAGATAAACTTGGGAAAAATAAAACCACCTTAAAAAATGAGAGAAAGGGAAAGAAAAGAAAAGAAAAGTTACTGTTCATTTTCTTCTTTTCCCTTTCTCTCTTATTTCCATTTCCCTTTCCCTCTTATTCCCATCTTTTTGGTAGGAATAGGTGAATGATCAAATATATGAATAAATGAGACAACATAGAAAAGGCTCAACAGTAGGTGGTTTTATCAAGTTTTCCCATATGGTATCTCCATGTATCAGACAACATGAAGTGGTTGTCTTTATTGAGGGGAAAAAAAAAAAAAAAAAAAAAGAGGTTTCAAAAATGATAAAGATGAAAGAAAAAAAAAGTAAGAACTGTGATGAAAAAGTCTCTGTAGTGTTTATGGTGAATTATATACTGACATGTTGGGATAGCAATGTCCAAAAAAATTGCTAAATTGAAAAAGTAGGTATCCAACGGGAGACCAAATTCAAAAAAATATCTTGTATCAGTCAATGGCATGTTTACAGAAGTCTGTGTCATCATAGACAATCTCCTTTTACCAGCCATCTGGTTTCTTTCGATGAGTCCTCCCCTGACCACAGATTAATTTGTTGGGATAGGAGACAGTGACAGAACTTTTGTGGGGGTATGTGTCACGTCTCCTCCATGACAGATTAATATGGGGGGAGGAGAGGACCCCTGGGTTTTTTCCTCTTTTATTTCTTGTCAATCTTCAATTCTTTATTATACCAAAAAACAAAAACCAAAAAAATCCCCCCACTCTTTCCAATGATTCCAACCAGGGGCAGAGCTAGGATTTTCACGTAAAGGGGGCAAGTCAAAGGCTTATGTGAACTCTCTTAACAGGTGCCAATGGTACGCCCACAACCAGAGGGTGGCACATCACATCAAAAAGTGAAAAGCACTCCCCAAAAAGTGTAAATCACTTTTTTAATGTGACATGTCACCTGCTAGTTGCAGACACACTGTTGGCAACCATTAAGGGGCACACCTAATCGAGGGCAAGGATTCTCCAATTTTAAATCATCTCCAGTTTTAATGGATAGGTACCACTCCATTAGTAATCAGTGTGGGACATGTGGCCTTACAAAGGGTGTTTGAACTAATACACATGGGTCAAAAGAGAGTATTATGGTAAATATACAATTAATATATACTTGTATATTTATTAATCAAAATAGATGTTCTGTTCTGGACACCAGGTGACTTCACATGGAATAAAATGGATAGTCGGGAGTAGAATGAAATTTGCTTTCTTTATTAATGCACCATTTGTCGGACATTGAGTCACTCCTGAGCAAAAAATGGAGTGGTTTCCGTCATATTAGAGTTGATGTGAACTCATTTTCTGGTAAGGTGGGGCAACTAACTTCAATCATGGTACTCACACGATAATCAATCAGGTAAAAAATTTATTTGTTCCATTAGTACTCAGACATGGGGATAGCCTTACAGAGAACTGAAATAAAACTGAAAGCAATAACATAGTCCACGTTTAATAACTACTACAAACGTGGTAGGAAGACTAAATCAACAAGTAACAAACATCCCAACATAAAAGGAAAATACATACATGGTAATAACTGACCACTTAAACAATACACTAAAACATAAATCAACATTTCATCCCTTAAACTGAATGCTGCAAGCTTCAATTTACATCAGTTTCATAACAGATTCCCAAGTGTTCTCGTAGCTTGACAAAAGTGTTTCGCTTGAGTGGCTTTGTCATTATGTCAGCCAACTGATCTTGTGTATCACAGTGTACCAATTCCATAGTTCCATCCTTTGTAAGATCTCGAAGAAAATGAAAATGCACATCAATGTGTTTGCTTCGACCATGCATCACTGGATTCTTTGAGAGCTTGATTGCAGAGCTGCTATCACACTGAATAATACATGTCTGGCCTTGATTTTGATCCAGTTTTCTTAACACCCTCTTTAACCAAACTGCCTGACATGCACATAAGGTTGCAACAATGAATTCTGCCTCTGTGGTGGATAAACTCACTACAGGTTGTTTTTTTGATGACCAAGAAATTACCCCTGAACTCAATAAGAAAACACAACCTGAAGTGCTCTTTCGATCTTCTAAATCTCTAGCATAATCACTGTCAGTATAAGCAATAAGTTTATCATCTCCTTCCTTCCTATAGAAAATCCCAAAATTAAAAGTTCCATTCAGATATCGCATCACTCTTTTCGCTGCTTGCAAGTGTAATTCAGTAGGATTCTCCATATACCTACTAATCATACTTACTATAAACATTGGGTCTGGTCGTGTAACAGTGAGATACATGAGACTCCCTATATCTGCTTATAGTAAGTCTTATCTACTTTAACTCCTTCTTCATCTTTCACAAGTTTACAACCAGAAACAATAGGATTGAAAACAGAGCTGCTCTTATCCATTCCAAACCTGTGCAGTACCTCTAAGGCATATTTCTTTTGACTAATAAAAATACCATCATACTTTTGCAACACCTCAAGACCAAGAAAATACCTCATCTTACCATGATCAGTCATATCAATCTCATGCTTCATTGAATGTTTAAATTCTTCAAACATTGATTCATCAATTCTAGTAAAGATTAGATCATCCATATACAAGCTCACAATCAAGACTTTACCTTCCTTGTTAATCTTGATGAACAGAGTGTGCTCATAATAACATTTCTCAAAAGCTTCTTTCATGAAATAAGCTTCTATACGACTATACCAAGCACGGGGTGCTTGTTTAAGTCCATAAAGTGTCTTCCTTAGCTTGTAAACTTTTTCTTCACTTCCTTTCTGTACATAACCGCAAGGCTGTTCTACAAAAAATTCTTCATTCAATTCACCATGTAAAAAGACAAATTTCACATCTAGTTGATAAATGGACCACCCTCTTTAAGCTACAAGTGCTACTACCAAACGAATTGTCTCAATTCGTGCCACAAGTGCAAAAACTTCAGTATAGTCTACTCCATATTGCTGTGCATAACCCTTTGCTACAAGCCGGGCTTTGTGCTTTTCTACTTTTCCATTTTCATTCAACTTGGTCTTATACACCCGCTTTACTCCATTTGTCTTTCCTCCTTTAGGTAATTCTGTTAATTCCTAAGTCCCATTTTTGTTTATTGCTTCCATTTCCACATCCATGGTTGTTCACCATTTTTCACTTTTTACAGCTTCTTCAAAATGAATAGAATCAGCAACTTCAACAGCTGTAAACATGGTAAGTTCCCCTTCATTTTCTTTATCAGAAAGTCTCTCTTCTGTTTCATAATTTCTCATCCAAACAGGTGCTCTTCGATTTCTGGTTGCACTCGAGTTTTGAAGGCTATCTGTGTTCTGAATTAAAGAACCTGTCCCAGTAGCTTCAGCAATAACATCAACTGTACTGTCTGCAGCATTGTCTTCTATATGAGGATCAGAATAAGTTTCACTTCTTTCCTCATTCTCAGTTACTTCTTCTTCACAATCACCCCATTCTAAATCACATATAGTGACTTCCTCATATTTCTTATCCCAGTCTCAGTTCTTGTTTTCCTCAAATACAACATAGCTACTAATTATGATCTTTTGTGAAATAGGATCATACAATCTATAAGCCTTTGATTCTTCATTAACTCCCAATAAAACACACTGAAACTCTTATCATCAAGTTTAGTTCTTTTATTGTCAGGCACATGGACATGAGAAATACATCCAAACACTAAAATAATCAACTGAAGGCTTAATTTTACTCCAAGCTTCTTCTGGAGTTTTGTTTAGCACTGCAAAAGTGGGACTTCGATTCAAAACATGTACAGTCCAGTTAACTGCTTCAGGCCAGAAAGACTTTGGAATTTTCTTTGCTGAAAGCATACTTCGAACAATGTTCATAATTGTTCTATTCTTTTGTTCCACAACTCCATTATGTTGTGGCATATATGCAGCTGTTAACTGTCGCCGTATACCATTTTTATCACAAAAATTGACAAATTCCTGGGATGTAAACTCGCCTCCTCTATTAGTGCGTAGACTTCTCAGAAAACAATTTGTTTCTTTCTCAACATGAGTCTTAAAACTTTTGAAAAAACCAAAAGCTTCTGATTTTTCAACCAAAAAATAAACCCATGTTTTTCTACTAAAATCATCAGTGAAAGTGAGCAGGTACCTTTTCTTGCTGTTAGAGATGGGCTTAATTGGTCCACAAATGTCTGCATGCACCAATTAAAGAATTTCTGTAGCTTGCCAAGAGGTCTTCTTAGGAAATGAGTGCCTGTGTTGTTGCCCTGCCAAACAATCTTTGCACAGCTTTGAGGGAAGTTGAAAATTCAGCAAGCCATTCACCATCTCTCTTTGTTGAAGAGTCTGTAACCCTTTAAAACCCAAGTGTCCATATCGATAGTGCCAAAGATGTTCAATGTCTTCAGTTATTGTTTTAAAACAAGTGGATGCTATAGGCTGGGATATAGCATGCAGGACAAACATTCTATTGGAAGTCATTTTCGTATCCAGAATCAAACCTTTCTGAGAATGAAACACTTTACATTTGCCATGCTGAAACAAAACAGTATGTCCCTTTTCTTGCAACTGTCCAATACTTAGCAAATTATTCTTCAATTCAGGTACATAAAACACACCTGTAATGATCTGTATTAGACCATTTACTTACAACCTGACATTGCCCTTTCCCAACACAATCATGCTTGTGTTGTTGCCAAGCTTCACAGAGTCTCGGAAAATACCATCAAAGTCTAAGAAATACTCTTTGTTGCCATACACGTGATTGCTACAACCAGAATCAAGAAACCACATGTCTTCTCGACTGACTTTGTTGGTATCCACATATGCCATCAGCAACATTTCTTCCTGATTCTCTGCATAATTTGCTTCTGTGTTCTTATTTGGACATTCCCATGCAAAGTGTCCTAGCTTGTGACAGTTGTAACACTCCACTGTGGTCTTATCAAAAGACCTATTGTTGCGTCCTCTTCCTCTTCCTCTGTAGTTTCCACGACCATGACCTCTTCCTCCTGAGGAATCTCCATAAGTGATCTTCAAAGCCTGCTCTTCTTCAACATGTGAACTCATGCGTTGTTCATGTACAATCAGATTGCTCTGCAACTCATCAATAGTTAAAGTATCAATATCTTTAGACTACTCAATAAAACATACAACATAATCAAATTTTGGAGTCATGGATCTTAAAATCTTTTCAATAACAGCAGTACTTCCCTTGTCTTCTCCATTTGCTTTCATCTTGTTGGCTATGGTAAGAGTGCGAGCAAAATATTCATTCACAGTTTCTCCAGTCTTCATGTGAAGAACTTCGAATTCCTTTCTAAGAGCTTGCAAGTTTCCACGTTTCACTCGCGTTGTGCCTTGATATTTCTGCTTCATGGAGTCCCATATATCCTTTGAAGATTTATTGTTAAGAATTGTCTCCAGAATAGAATGATCTAATGTCTGAAATAGATAGTTCTTAGCTTTCAAATCTTTCAACTGTTGATCTTCAATGTGCTTCTTCTGTGCATCAGTAAGAACAACACCTTCTGCTGCAGGAATGCCATTCTCCACCAGGCCCCAATACTCATTTGATCGCAAGAAATTTTCCATGAGCATTGCCCAGTGATCATAGTAGCCATCAAACTTTGAAACTGCTGGTTGTACAAACGAACCTTCTATCATCATCCTTCAACTAAAACCACTCGTAAAAGACTGTTGCTTCTAAATAATCAGGCCCCTGTGGTGTGGCTCTGATACCAATTATAAAGAAATATAGATTAAAGAGGTTACACAGATAGAATGGAGGAAATCGTCTTCATCATATAATAACAAACTTGGCTGTTAAATAGTCTTATAGAGAACTGAAATAAAACTAAAAGCAATAACATAGCCCACGTTTAATAACTGCTACAAATGTGGTAGGAAAACTAAATCAACAAGTAACAAACATCCCAACATAAAAGGAAAATACATACGTGGTAATAACTGACCACTTAAACAATACACTAAAACATAAATCAACATGCCCCCCCCATGCTCCTATGTGACTCCGCCCCTGATTCCAACATAGTTTTCATCATATATCGATCAAGTTTCACTCTTGGAGAATGAATGTCTTAATGAAAAAACCTCCATAGATGTGTCATAGATGGACTAGGGGTGCCAATTCGTGTTGGCGGTTCATGTTTGTGTCGTGTCGAGGTAGGGGTATAAGACTATTTTGTTCAACCCTAACCTGACCCATTTATTAATCGTGTCAAAGCGGGTCAACCCGTTTTGACCCAAAACACGTTTAGGGTCAACCCTAACCTGCTTATTTTCGTGTTGGGTCGTGTCAGGTTTGCGAGTCGTGTCAAACTTTACCACCCCTAAGATGGACACATGAAGTGTGGTACCTCTTTTTGGACACTTACCTTTTCAACCAAACATTTATTTTAGGCTTCTAAGTTAACAAGCTGCAGGTCATCATTAATTCATAAGAGGCACCTACTTTTTCAACTGAGTACTTTTTTAACATTTTTAACCCTAACATATTATGTGTCAGCTTATAATTCATCAAATAGGCTCAGAGACACTTTTTCATCACATAACATTTGTTTAATGTGGAATAAGGTTGTCGTAGGATTTCAGGCCATTCTAAATGGTGAGCTATGAGAGTTTACCTAGAGATGTCACACGTGGACTTCACATCATCTCCAGTCTGATTGGATTGGAACCACTCCAGTCTCTACTCAGGATGTGACACGAAATCCGACAAAGGGTGCATAGATCAATATACAAGTACTTATTTATTATATATTTACCATTAAACCCTCCGTTGACCAATGTGTATTGAATCAAACACCGTTTGTCGGCCACATGTCACACATTGATTGATAATGGAGCGGTACCTATCCATTCACACCCCAGAAGATTTAAAATCTATCCAGTGCACGAAATAATGCCTTTTTTTTCTTTTTCTTAAGGACAAGTACACGGGAAAAGACTACAAACCCATGTGTTTTGTTCATTCTACAAAAACCTACAACAACATTTGCTACAGAAGACACGACTCTTTTGATAAATATATACACTGTGTCTTATGTAATTTACCATAACACCCTGTTTTAACACTTACGTAATTACTGAGACACTCTTAATCTTGCAAACATTGATTGGTATTGGTGAGTGAGATATGTCCGTAGATAGATTGGAGATAGTTCAAACCCAAATTACGAATATTTCCCAAGTCTTTCCCAGTTTTGAAATATAAAGTTGACCTAGTAGCATTTTTTTTGTTTGTTTGTTTGTTTGAGGGTGAAGAGACATATTATATTATTATGTCTTTCATTTATTTATTATTTATACAGTGGATCTAGTAGCTTCTTTTTTGTTTGTCAGTTTGTTTGTGGGTAAAGTGACATTAATAAAGTAGTTTATTGAGTAATAGCTATAAAATTAAGTCTTTAATTAATTATACAGTAGACTGATTAGCTTCTTTTTTGTTTGTTTGTTTGTGGGTAGAGAGACCAATAAACTAGTTAGTTGGTGTTAAAGCATAGAGGTTTTGATTAATACAGCTATCAAATATTAAGTCTTTTATTTATTTTTATTATGAAAAATAAACTTTTTTTTAATGGGGTATAACTTTTTGTCGATTTCTTATTTTTAGGTTGGTAAAAAGTTTTTTTTTGGAAGTAGAGCTTTTTTTTTTGTATTAGTGGCTTGTAACTATTTAATTAGGTATGGGAGCAAATTTTCTGTCCAGGATGGTGTCCAGGGCACAAGGTGACTTCATTTGGAATAAAATGGGTAGGAATTTGAAATTGCATCTAATCCCTGCCCATTTTATTCCATGTGAATTCACCTACTGTCCTGGACACCAAATCCTGGACAGAACATATATTTTGATTAGATATAGAGAGCAAACACAGAGTTTTGCAAGTTGGGCCAGGTTGGCTGAACGGCCTAAATTGAATGGATTGGGTTAAGGTGACTTTGTGATGTATGAAATTTGGTCTCGAAGTTTTACAAATGAAGTATAGTTGAGGCCAAGAATGGGCTCAATCTTAGGCCCAATTTAAGACTTGAGTTGAGTTCGTGATGGCTTAGCTCAATTGTTGAGGCCCAAATTAATGCTTGAGTTGAGTTTATGATGACGTAGCTCAATTTTAAGGACACGTCCAGACCTGATGTGCTAAATACATTATAGAATTTATATGCTAGAAAATAAAAAATAAATATTACAATTTTAAATTTTTTTTATATATTTATAAGCTTAAAAACCCATAATAGGCCATGTTCAGTCACAGTAACTTGGACTGAGCTTGGGTGGCCAATTAACTTTCTATTTTGGGCTGATCTAAGGCCCAGCCCAACCCAGCCTGACTTGCAAGAGGGTGGATTGTATCGCTCCTCTTAACTAATGCTCCTCTCCGCCCCCTGTCAAGGGGCTGGCACATCAGTGCTGACAAGTGATTTTCACTTTTTGGGGGAGTGCATATCACTTGTCATCGCTGATGTGCCCACCCCCTGACAGGATGCCAAGAGGAGCGTTAGATAAAAGGAGCAGATACAATCCACCCTCGACTTGCAAACTTAATATGCATAGAAATTTCTGTTCCAATAGCTACTTACTACTAGTGCAGAAAATTTTCTGAAAATCTCCAGGAATTAGAGGGTTTTAGTTACGAGAGAGGATCCTATGTGGAGTCCAATCACAATATGGAGAAATGCATCTTGAGTGTATGATTGTAAATAAATTTGGTTGAATAAATTGCATTCTGGCTTAACAGTTTATTGAAAAAAAATACCCTTGAGATGCTTTTCTCTGCCACGTGATTGGGTCTATGTAAATTTCTATAGAGAGCTCTCCATATAGGAGTTTCTTAATCTGCAATGAAAACATAGGTAGCTTCTCAAAAAAAAAAGTACTAAAAATATTTAAGAATAGTTAGGGTTGGAGTCCGCCCCAGATTCTGTGCAAGCCTCCTGCACTAGTTAGAACCAGTGGACGGTTGTGCTTGAAAGGTTCACCATCTTAACTAGAGTTTCCCTAGTACCTGGGAATATATTATAATTTTATATGTTTACGGACTTAAAGTCTATATGTTAGGTTTCTAATGTATAAACGTCAAGAGAAGCATAACTACTAAACTCGTAATTGAGAGCAAAGACCCATTTGATAGACCGTTCATGGTTCTCAAAAACCTTCGCATACAGTGATTAAATTTTGAACTTTGATTTTCTAGCAATGGAACCTTTTTTAATAAATGCCCTGTGCTTGTATAGCGGAAACAACCCTGATTTCACGTGATGGGATATAGTCTTAAACCACTCATAATTTATGTAATAAAGAATAAAAACAGTAAAAAAAATTAAGAATCATGCAAAATGAGGATTTTTATGGGATTCAGCGATATGCCTACATCCATGGAAGAGAATCAACTTATTTACAGTGAGAATGCGAAATCTGTACAAATAAATGTGTTTTCTATAACCTAAAACCAACACATTTTCTTCTTGTACACCATATCTTTCTCACTTTTAAACCCTAAAGAAAACCCACACAAAAATCGTACGGCTATTTCTATTCATCTCCACTTCTTTTTATTTATTTATTTTATTTTATTAAGGTTTTTCCTACCTTAGCTATCGTCTAGCACTCCTCTCCTTAGAGGAGTCTTTTTCCCACTTTATATGCCCACTAGTGGATTTTAGATCCAATAGTTGGAAATAAATTCATACCCAACAAATCTCCACATTGGATTTATTTTTAACTCCTTGAAGATTTTATGTTGACATTAGTTCCACCTGTGACATGTGCACCACACTCCAACTTAGTTTACATTTCGAAACCACCATAGTGAAAATTTGCACTTGTCCTTAGTGAACTCTACGTTATATATCCTAGAACATACTCCCATCTCAAACCTAAATCATAACATGTTTTCTATCATTACAAACAACCATTGGTCTTAAAGAACTACCATTACACATATTATTGAATCAATTCGGTCCTAACATCATCCAACTCGATCATAACATGGTCAATGCACATGTGTACTGATCCAAGTCGACTCGCCTTGTCAACTCCAGAGAGGGACCTTGATCTCACCACCGCCTACCACCTAGAAACCTATGATACTTGTCTTTGTTCTAACTGCAAAAAAAGACCTTATATAAGCACTTGTTATTCTGTGTATCTCGTTTCCAACTATTTGTTGAGGTAAAAAAAAAAAACATCAATCAGCATATTCTCCATCAAATGATACAATTACAAATCATCACATTTTTCTTCCTTCATCAAGATCAAACAACTATGTATGATTTTCATGGCTCCACCTAAAACTGAATACATGCAACTCATTGAATCCAACCGGTCTAGGAATATTAGATTCATTTGTAATTTTTAGGATATATGTCATACAACCTAAAGTATAAACCACTCTATTAAACAACTTGATCTTTACCATTCCAACATCCATGATGTTACAAGTAGACTCATCACCCAAAGAAACAAAACATGTCTTCTTCTCTTAAAATAAATAAAAATATTATTTCTTAGAGTATATATGAATAGGACAACCTGAATCTAATATCCACTCATCATAAGAAAAAATGTCTATACATTGAGAAGATCTTCAATATACTCATTTTGTTCCTCTGCCAATGTTATATTGAAACTATCACGTTTTTTCTTGTTAACATATTTAGAATAATCCCTCTTCGTGTGGCCATATTCTTTACAATGAAAACACTATACCTTTCCTTCTAAACCTAGATCTAAACCTATTATTTTCAAATCTCTTCACAAATGACATTCCTTTGCAATTATTTAACTGACAAATCAATAAAAAATATTGATCTCCTTTAAGATTTGGTCTTCCCTTAATGTCATTAGATAAAAGCGAAGCCATTATACCCTTAAGTCTTACTATATATATTTTTTCCTAATAATAACATCATTACCAAGTTGTTTTAAGAGTCGAGAAGCAAGATAAGAAGCAAAAGGACTTTGTTTTCTTCCTTCATCTTGACATCAACTTTGTATAGTTGATCAGAGAGTTGGTTAGACACGTTTCAATGTTCTAACAATTCACACCTTTCGCCATCTTAATCTTGTACAAATTCTGCTTCAGATATAACTTATTGGTGAGAATCTTTTTCATATAGAGTTTCTCCAACTTCTCTCATAAAACTGGTTCTGAATCATCATCTATAACGTTAAATAAAATGTTATCCACAAGACAAATGAATTGTACTGACTGGTCTCATCTCTATGTTTTTCTAATCACCATTCCTCATTTCCTTGGATTTGCCTTTTTTTCCTTGCAAAGACTCGGAGAAACCCTGTTATCATAACATATCTTTTACCATTTTTTATCAAAAAGTGAAACTATCATTTTCATCAAGTTTCTCTACGCAGAGTTGACCAATGGAAGCCCTTATTATTATTGGGAATCCACCTAAAATATTTCGAAAGTAACCCTTTGAATTTTTATTTTTGTTTACTTATCGGTTTCTTCTTCTTCCTCCTAAATACAAACCAAAAGCTCTAATATCAATTGTTGGTACAACGAAAATATTTTTGAAATTTCACATGATAAGTTACGAGCCTATACCACTTACAATATATGCGAAAAAAGAATAAAATAGCAGAATAAAAATTAACAATCACATAAGATAGGGATTTTTTACTTGGTTCAGCAATGTGTCTATGTAAGCCCCATGGCATCGCACACATTGTGAGGCATTCACAACCTACATCCACAGGAGATAATCAATTGTCCTCACTATGAGAATGCAAAATCCATACAAAAATATGAATTTTTCTGTAACCTAAAGTCCACACCTTTTCCCCTTTTACACACACACACACTCTCTCTCTCTCTCTCTCTCACACACACACTCTCTCTCTCTCTCACACACAAACCCTGAAGAAAACCCCCATAAGAACCTTGCAGCTCTTCCTCCACATCTCCACATCTCTTTTTTATTTATTTATTAGGATTTTCCCTACCTTAGCTGTCATCCAAGACTCCTTTTTTTAAAAGAGTCTTTCTCCCACTTTAGATACCCTTCTAGCGGCTGGGAATGAAGCCACACCCAACCCATTATTTTCAAATTTAAATGCAAAATTCTCACATTTCCAATTTGAATATATCAAAAATCCAAAGATCAAATATAGAGAACCCGTGCATTCAACCTATGGTAGGTTCTCCCTTGCTCCTCAACTGTTTGACGTAAATGCTAATTATAACTTTTCATCTATTTTGGGAGGGAGAAAAAGTGAGTTGGCTTTATGCATTTGTCAAATTTTAAAAAAGAAACAAAAAAAATCTTATAATTCTTCTTTATAAATGGTCCCTGTTCAAATTCTTGAGAGGGGAAAGGGCCATTGCCACTCAACCACATAGGAGAAGAAAACTTTAATGCACGACCTTAACTCAAAAAAACAAAAGAAAATAATGCAAATCCCCATCCCACAACGGCTAAGGATGTAGAATGTTCTGTCCAGGATGTACTTTCGCCCCCTCACAGAAGGGTGTGGACGCCATGCACTTTTGTGTAGGGCCCACACCGCCCTGTGAGGGGGTGAACAGAAAATCCTTTTGGTCCTACAACTCGTGTTATATGTATTTATATTTTTCGGAAAAGATGTTCTGTCCAGGATTTTCCGTCTAGATGGTGTCCTGGATTCTATTATTTTTCTTTTCTAGTATCATGAAATATGAATGAGTTTATATTTTCCCAAGTAGTTGGAAGAAGGATTTGTTATTGTTACTGTAGTATTAGTTCCTAATTGGTTTTAATTTGTTAAACTAATAGAGTGCGTGTAGCAAATGAGCTTGGAGCAGGCAATGGAAAAGGAGCAAAATTTGCAACGACGGTGTCAGTAGTGACATCCTTACTGATTGGTCTTTTTTTCTCGGTACTAATTATGATCTTCCACGGCACAATCGCACTCATCTTCACAACCAGCGCTCTTGTCATCAGCGCAGTCAACAAACTTGCCATCCTTTTAGCCTTCACAATTCTACTTAACAGTGTTCAACCAGTTCTCTCTGGTGAGTTTCATAATTTGTAGCTTTTCAATGAACAACATACTCTACAATGCATAATTTGACCAGATGTTGTGATTTTTGTTCGCAAATCCTTCTCTCTTATAGGGGTGGCGGTTGGATCCGGATGGCAAGCTTTTGTAGCCTATATAAATCTGGGTTGCTACTACATCATCGGGCTCCCAATTGGAGCTCTATTGGGATGGGTCTTTAAACTCGGAGTTTTGGTAATCATTATTTTTGCTTTTGATATTTACTGTTGTTGTTGTTGTTGTTGCTGTTGCTGCTGCGGTTGTTAATACTTGTTAAGTAAATGTTAAATCAGGGGATTTGGGCTGGGATGATTGGTGGGACCGCTGTTCAGACATTGATATTGGCAATCATCACTATTCGCTGCAATTGGGAAAAAGAGGTAAGGAAAAATAAATTCTTACATTGAAACTTCTGTCTTTCTAAATATCAATAAAACGTTGTGTAGATCATATACATATCTTCTTAGGATGATCCCCCTTTCTTAGCCATGTGGAGGGATGGCATGACCAATCTATACCACCCATTTGACAATTCACCCTCTTGGTTGATCATGTGTAGGGTGGGCATGGGTCAGGCCAGTCCGAGCCTGACACTAAACCGGCCCTCAAATTGGTCTGAAAAAGCCCGGTCTAAGTTAGATCCGACAAGGACTCGAACCCGGCCTGAGGCCCAAACTTTTATTGAGGCTTGGGCTTGGGCTTACCTTGATCCGGCCTGAGGCCCGAACTTTTACATACATAATATATATGTATTATATATAATATACTAATTATTTTAAATTATCAATAGTATATAGCTTAGTTGATAAAAATTGTTTTTTACAATAAGTATTGGGT
>JAOXJP010011973.1:0-17762 GCA_025762735.1 Platanus orientalis | reverse complement strand
TGAATAAGGAATAACAAAGAGAGACATAAAATAATGACAAATTTGATGAGTGTTACTCCCCCCCCCCCCCCCTAAGAAAGATACATACCTTTCCACCCTGTCAATCTTCTATGAATCCTATTAATGACTGGAATCCATGAAGCCTTACGCTTATAAGAAACCCCAAAAGGAACACCAAGATAAGTAGAAGGAAGAGAATCCACCTGGCAACCTAGCACCTCCGCCAAAGTTACCAAATTAGGCACTTGCCCAATGCCAAACAACTTGCTCTTGGACATATTCACCCTTAGACCAGAGACCCCCTTAAAGCATCTAATGATACAACGCAAATATCGCATTTGGGTAGTGGTTCTCTTACAAATGACTAAAGTATCATCTGTAAACTGGAGATGGGAAACAAACCCTCCACTTTAGTCAATGGATAAACTTTCAATCATGCCATGGCTTTATTAAGCATCACCCCAAAAGCCTCAACAACTAAAAGGAAGAAAAAGGAAGAAAGGAGTCTCCTTGGTGTAACCCCCTTGATTCTTAAAATAATTGAATAAGACCGAAAAAAGTAGCTAACACATAACACTTCTTCTTCCAAGTTTTCCACTTAAAACCAAAGCCAATCTTTCTTATTATATAATCTAGGAAATCCCAATTAACCCAATCATAAACTTTCTCCAAATCAAGCTCGAAGATCCACTTTTAAGAACCAAATCAATACACTCATTAGCAATCAAAACCCCATCTAGAATTTGTCTTCCCCAAAGAAATGCAGTTTGAAACCCCGAGATTATCAAATAGAGGACCGATTTGAGTCGATCAGACAATATCTTAGACGTAATTTTGAATAAACTTCCCACCAAACTAATTAAGCCTAAAGTCAGTAACTTTGGTTGCCCCCTCCGTTGGAATAAGAGTAATGTAGGTAGCATTGCTATCATAGTCTAAAAAATCAAATCTAAAAAAATCCTCATTGGCCTTCATCAAATCAACTTTCAAAACATCCCCCAACACACTTTATAAAATGCCATCGTAAAACCGTCAGGCCCAAACGCTTTGTCTCCTTCAAAACTCCATATAATGCTTCTAACTTCCTCCTCCAAAATTGGCCTCTCTAGCCAGTGCCTAGGAAACTCGTCCAACTGCTTGAAAATAAGCCCATCTGGCATGGGGCGACGTAGACCAGAATCAACATATATATCCTTAAAATATGTCATCACGTGAGCTTGGAGGATAGCTTTGTCTTCCACAACTTCCTCCCCAATCTGCAACCTCGATATGGTATTGACATTATGCCTAAGCCCCTGGGAATCAATAAAATACGAAAACAATCTCATCTCTCCTGTTTAACTACCTCCCCCACTTGTTTCACCTAGAACCCTTACTGCAATGAAATCCCCCCTTAGGCACCATGGGCCAGGCCATTGATTTCTACCACCGTCAATCTCCCCCAGAAAATCCAGAAACAAGCTACAATCATTCGGATCATAGACCAACGTAACAAGCCACTCAACACCCTCGAATATCAAAACACCTTGGATAGACACCAAGTAGGTCTCCCTCCAAGATCTGGTTACCCTAACTTTAGAAGAATCCCAGACAATCCATATGCCCCCAGGGGCCCCAGGCCCCCAACAGAAGGAAGGCTCAGTCCATCCAAGAAAGCAAAGGAACAGATTTCCCAAGCAATACGCATATCAAAAGAGGTCAATTTCATTTCCTGCAAGAGGATTACATTAGCTTTACTTCTCGACACCACATTCTTAATCACAGGCCTCTTCTCCCTATTCCCCATACCACAAACATTCCATGAGAATGGATATATAGACATGATGAGATCAAAGAAACCCAAGGAAAACGGAAACCAACACCAGAACTTTATTGCACAGATCCACGCGTAGATCGATTACCACCTCTTCCCACACTACCTTCCCTTTTATCATAGTTCACATCACATTTCAGGTTCTTAACTACCTTGTGGACCTTCAACCCGGGCCTTCGCAAGCCCTTGATGGATCCAACCCCTTCTAAAGCTGAAAAAAAAAACTGTCAAGCCTGTTCTTCTACTCCGTAAAAAGACATACCCATGAAGTTGCCGACCTCCACCATTTTCTTAAGAACCCAAAGAGATAGTTCGGACAAAGGCTACTCCTGAGCCGGAGCCATTACCACAGCTAAAGATGAGTCATACCTATGACCACGCTTTACTGTATTTGCAATGGACACACAGAAAGACCTATAATCCCCACTTTCCCTCTCCATCTCTCCAAAAGGAGAATCTGACATCACAATCTCCCTACCGCTATCAACCAAGCCCCAATCAGCTTCACAAGTCCCTTGCTCCTCAAGGAATTCTCCATTCAAATGCAATCTGGCATTGACCAGCAGAGCGGAGTTATGATTCTCAAGATTGTTGAGGAGGACACCTTGCATACGAGCTACCATAGAATGGAAGATCCTCGGAGGAGGAGCACGAACCACATGTGACTCCTTAGAAGCCATTGACAATTTTGACGATTCCCCCACTTCAATCATGCCACCAAACCTCCTTCTATGAATGGGATCAATTTGTGCCCCTTCAAAAGAAATACGTCGGTTATCTTCCCTCATCATAACATTTTTACCAAAATGGGCAGAAACCCAGTCTTTAGTCCTTAGCCTTAGGCCTTAAGAAGGCCCACATCCAAAGTATTCTCCTTCGCACAAAATCCTTGGCCCACATCATGCGATCGAGTCAAGCCCAACTCATAAGCTGACATCGAACCACGAATGATTCACCGACCCCAATCAATGGTCCACCCTAAAGGGGATAATCTTAGAAAAGCACGTGGCCTTTTAGGTAAATCCTGTATCCCTAACTCTCTCTGCCCTATATTAGGCTCGTTTGAAAGTGTTAAGTTATCCTCCAACGCCATGTCATGGTAATCCGACAGGGGAGATACATCATCCTCTGGCACCAACTCCACCCCAGACTTAGATGATTCAAAATTTGAAAAGGCATCCATACACGATACATCCACTGGAATCTCAAAATCAGAAACCGCTTGTGATTTGCCAAAACCACCTGAGAGAGTTGGTGTTATCTGTTACGAAGAGGATACAAAGCCCACCGGAACCTCCTCTTCAACTTCCACTAGAACTCGATATGACTTAGCGCAATTTCTCACCGTCAAGGCCCTTGGGATCCGGCCAAGGTAGCAGGGGCATAACTTCAGTCGCACCCAACAGCATTCGGAGAAGTCAAGGGACATTGGATCAATGGCACTACAACCACCACACCCCTTTCCTAATTCAACAAAAATATTATAAGTCCAAAGATGGAATGGGAGACCACAAATCCTAATCCACCTCTCCTTCACCAGATGGCTGGAGCAAACTGAACCCAACTCTGGTGTCCACCCATGGAAAACCAGATGACCGAAAACCACAGATCCAGACCCCTTTCACCCTAGCCATTTAGCTTCTTCCCTTGATGCACCAAGTAAGATTGCTTTGTCCACTTCGAAGGGGGTAATGGATAGGCCCTCAGTTCTCCTTAATGCAGTCTGAATCAATTGCAAAACCTCCAACCATTTGAGTGAAGGGCCGACTCTATCAATACATACTGCCTTCGACCAGAACTCGATAGATTGTGCTACGTTTTGTCCAACCCTAGGCACCTAATGGCCACGAGGTGGTTCACAAAACTGAAAAGCATCACCTCTTACTCAAAGAGGAGGAAAAGACGCTAACCCGTGATTGGGTGGTTTCCATTGTAATGGCCGACGGTTCGCAACGAAGAACCGATCAAGAATATGAGCCATATTGCGCCAACCCAATCCCATATCCTCCTCAAGAACCAAAATACGATATCCTCAACCCTTTCTTGGGTTCGTAGAAATTTTCACATTTTCCCCTTCAATTGGCTCACCAATGAATAACGAGGACATAATCTCTGTCATCCCTTGTCCCAACAAATTCTTCCAGTGAATACATTTTAATTGCAACACGTAGCCTATCTACTAGCCACTGAACTGAGCCAACACGAACAAAAATGTGAGAGGTGAAGCCCTTATGTCTCTCTGTGAACGAGACACAAGGGACATTCTGGCAATAGTCTTTCTCAATCTCAAACATTCCTCTCGAGCACAATGATCTTCTTCACTGGGTTAAAGCACAGCTTGTGGACAAGAAACAAGGAGCACCCAGAGTGTATCATGGAAGGTGACTCTTCACCTGTAATAAGTTGGGGCAATGGAGAAATAGGGGAGCCAAGGGAATTGTTGCATAGCATTAGTGAACCAAGAGATTTATTTCTTTAAGTGAAGGCATTATTCTCTCACGTGCATGGAGAGCACAACAGCGTGAGGGATGCTCTTGCTAAATGGGGAGAAAGGCAAAGCGCAATCTTCAATAACAATGAGTTCCCTCGATCTCTTTCCTTGTAAATTAAGCTGATCAGTGTAGTTTTATATTGTTTATCACTATGTAGCTTTGTTTATGTTCTTTTACTCTTTTAATAAAAATTTTGTGTTATCTATCCAAAAAGGAAAAAAATATATAGGCAACAAAGAAGAAATCAATAAAGCTTCTTGTTGTGCAGAGAATGCAAGAAAGTAAAAGAAAGTTGAACAGAAAGTAAAATGAAGTGCAAGAAAGTAACGTTTTCCAAGAGCTGTTTGTTTGTCTGAGAAAATGTAAGAAAGTGTTGTTAGGTTGGACAGAAAGTTGGTTGAAACATTTGCAATATACATCTTTCAACAACTACCAAACAACAAGACCAGGACTTCATATATCATACCAGTTAAGCTTAATCAAAATTGCAGTGACGAAGGCATGTTGTGTGATATTGTTTGGAAACCAAATCAGGCAGTGCCAATCTACTTTCAGGTTGTCTGACTCTGCAGATTTGCCAAGCCAGATAAAAAGAAAATTGACCTTTTAAATCTGGCTTCCAGATGACTTGGCCTCTATACATTAGCCAATATTTGATCCTCATTTAGACAAACAATGACATCAAGCATTGCAGGAGACAATGCAATGGGAAAAATCACCCTTTGGATGAATTTGTCAACACATATTGGGATAAGATCTTGCGTCAAATCTGATCCTATTGGAAAATCTCAGCTTGAGAACCCCAAAGGGATGCCAGATATCCAACCACATTAAAGACTGAAAATGTTCCATCACAATCTCTTTGCTCCAAGAATTCTTCGCCAAACAACAGAACAGTCAATTGCAATTCTAATGGTCCATATAAAATCCACTTTTTTTGGTAAAGAAAAGAGAATCTACTTTGAGGAACTTATCATTCACCCACTTCACCCAAAGGTTACCATTCTTTGCAAGCAACATCCCAAACCTGCTTGATAAACCCCACCAAATTTCAATTGTCTAACCTTCATATATCATGATGGATGCTACATCTTTTTTCTCAAAACTGGTAATTGACCTCCTATTTCCAAAATAGAGAAAATAACTTGCTTGAGAATGTCAAGTTTACATAGAAATGCATGGCTGGCATTTACAAATTGATTTCCATCGCTGATATGTCTGAAAATTTCTGCAAAATAGATTTCAATATGCAATTGGAGTTGTGAGCATAAATAAAAACCATAGCCATCATTTTCATAGCAAGAGTGAGAATTCTCTGAGCTATGACAAGAAGGTATGGTTTGTTGCTCCTCTCAATCACAGCCTTACTAATGAGAACTAAGAACACCTCTATCAGAGTGAACAGGTAAGGTGACAGAGGGTCACCCTGCCTTGAACCTTTCCAACTGCAAAGATGAATAACCTTTTATCATCACCAAATATTAGGCTGTTTTGATACAAGCTTCCACCTAGTTGATCCATTTATGAGGGAATCCCACCTTTTACTCATAATGGTAATCAAAGCTAAGCATAAAAATATTAAATACATTATATAAATTCAAATTTTTGACCATGATGTAAAGCAAATATTCCCTTAGTGTATTATCATATATTGTCAACATTCTCAAAAAGCATATGAAAAACGATAACTCCAAGGGAAAAAAAAGGTGGAAAGAGGAAAAAGGAGAAGAGAAGAAAGAAGAATAAGAGAATCTACTTATTCCTTTATATTTATCCAGTTACAGAATAATCTATTTGTCAACCATTATGTACTAAAATCCTCATGAATGCATATGTATTTATTAAGAATATTATAATACAAGTGTATTTTGTATTGAAATAAATTATCATTCCTAATAAATCTATTTGTTCCCTTATATCTGTGCAGTTAGATTAGAATATGTTTCCTAAGTAACCATGATTTTTTACAATATTTTTTTCCAACATGTCTTATGCTAGCCCGACAATATTTCCCTTGACACTGACATTTTGAACCTTGCCTGTGATGTCTGGCATAACACATAACCATGTTGGCTGTCCCTTGTTATAGATACGATAACACCCTTCAATTTGTTGGCTAACACCTCAGACATCCGCTTGTGAACAGTATTACATACCAAAATAGGTCTAAAATCATTAAAAGAGGCTGCTTTCCAAAAACCCTATATAGGGTTCCATTGTTTTCTCTCTTTCACCCGGGCCCACACAGATAGAGAAGGAGAGGAAGGACAGCAAGGAAATAAATGGACAATAATGTATACCTGTCACAGTCGTCAGCACATACACACGGAGGGAGATACAGAGAAAAGAATGGAGAAGAAAGCTTCACTAAAGGAATGACCGTTGGGAGAGAATGTTTGAGTGCGAGTTGCACAGTGCACCAAGCTAAATCCAACCAAATTAGTTGAATTATGCAAATGGTCATTCTTGTCCCCAACATAGATAAGCTACAATACCAAGATGCAGGTTCTCTATGCAAACAAACACAAGATTTGCTTTTTCTGGCATTCCCATGTTTTCAAAACAAACAAACAAGGCCTAAGAAATTAATCAACATGGCAAAGTTGCTCCTCTTCAGCCTCTGCAAGTTAGCCCTCTTCAAGCTTCTGCTTTCATTAAATTTTAAAAAAAATAATAAAAATAAAAACTTCCACATGGCAACTGATTGACCCATTCATGCAAAATATGACCAAGTGCAATTTAGACAACAAAGAAAAGCTGAGGTGAGACTGTTTTATTGTACATCTCAGCAAAGTTTTATTTTTTAAAATGAGACAAAAAACTTTTATTTAGAAAAGAAATCTCAGAAAAAATGGCTACAAGAATACCTTCTTCCAGCTAGGAGTCCATGGGGAGACTGCTTCCTGTGAAAACTAGTGGATTCAATAAGGGAAACACAGACTAGTGTACCTGGATGGAAACGACTTCCCATCATGTTCTTTGGAACACCTAATAAGGAAATGTCCATTCTAGCCAAGGGCACATCATGTTCTGTTCACAGAACAGGGCCACAATTCCCCCGGGTTTAGTTGTTTAGGTTTCTGATGTTTAGCTACAGATTGTGTTAAGGCACAGCACAACTAGTCAACATGAAAAGACAAAAAGCACTCGACATAGTAACATTATGTTGCCTTATCAGAGTAACTATGACAAAAGCCTCACTTGGAGTCCATAGCCCTGACATACATTTATCATTTAGGAGCGCCCAATCTACTCACCAAAATATCAGGCAACTACAAACCAAGAGTAGCTGGAAAACCTCAAAATCATGAGGTTGGCAGAGTTCCTCACCTTATGCTTAAGATATAATCAATGTCTCAACATATGCTGTGGGGAATAAAAGGATACTAGGAACCTAATGTTGTTCAGACCAACAAGAGCCAACCATCCTGTGCAAACAGTAAATGGCATTATCCTATTATTACTAGAACTCGATACTTGAGATAACTGACACCACAAGAAACAAATATAAACAAACAAGCGTAACAAAATTTATCTCATTGAAAAAAAAAAGGGAAGTAAGGTTATATGATGCTCTATCGATGTAACTATGACTAAATAAAGCTCATTGGAGCTTGCTCCATAGCTTTCACAAGTCTTCATCATTTAGAGAAATCATGACCATTAAACATGAAACCAAAAGGAATTCAGAAGAAAAGCTATTTCCAATATGAAGACATTGTCAATGAACTACTGAACTTTTTTTTTTTTTTTTGATAGATGAAATTTATCGTACATGAAAATATGAGAACCAAAAAATTTTGATATACCATCCTTTTAAAAGTTGAAAACAATCTATAGTCACAAAGATTGACTGTAATGCCACAAGAATTATTTTATACAGACATTTCACAATTCCATTGAAAGAATTGAGCAATATACCAAAATTTCCTAGAAAGCAACAGAACTAGACAAAAAAATAGTACAATTACCTTGTCTTTCCCCTATCCAAACAGAGGAAAACACTATATTACATGGTCAGTATCATATTAACATGAGAATATGAGATACACCCCACTCAGAAGTGTTTTGATCAATTAAAAAAAGATGTTGGCCAGGCAAAGTGACATATAGCAAGCAAATGAACCAATGCACACAAATGTAGCCAAGTTTAACAACGCACACAACCAACTGAAAACACTATGTTACATGGTCAGTGTCATATTAACATGAGATACACCCCACTCAGAAGTGTTTTGGTCAATTAAAAAAGATGTTGGCCAGGTAAAGGTGATGTATAGCTACCAACTGAACCAACGCATACAAATGTAGCCAAGTATAATATAGGTGATGCTGGACAAAGAGAGAAAAATCTTGAAACTATTAGATCGCTTGCAATCTATTGAAGATTATCAATTTTCTTTTATGAATCTCGAAGGTAATCTATTTGCTAACTTTTATTTTAGCACGTGAAGCAAGAAAAGGCTATGATCTGGTTTTTCAATAGGTAATCCATAATAAAAAGAAAATAACTGAAAAAAGAATAGAGTACGAGAGAAAAATACTAATGGAGTCACACCAATGGCCTCCTAGGAATCCCACCTAGAGTTGAAAGCATCACACCTTCAAGATTCTGGAATCACAATAGAGAACAAAGCAATTGTAGCCTTGATTTCATCAATAATCATCATTCTTCATTAATAAAATTGTGGGTTACAAGAATATATAGAGACTTTGCATGCCAATCTTTCCAAATCCCACTAAAACTAAACTTCTAAATTAACTAAATCCTATAATAAAGTGATACCATGCCAGTATTTTGGCCATAACTTTCCCAAATCACATCGGATTCTCAAGATTTTGGTCTCGTTGGAAAGGTAACTAAATAACCTTTCAAATGGCACTAAAATTAAGCCAAATGGATAAGTTTTGATGGCTTGAAATCCTCTACGCCACCCCCTTGTGCGGTAGTTGAGGGCCACACAGTGGGGATCCATTCACTTTTTGGGATGTCACATCACCTCCAAAAAGTGAATGGATTCCCCACCTGTGTGGCCCTTGATTGCCGCACAAGGGGGGTGGCGCAGAGGATATCAGCCCAGTTTTGACCTTCCAAAATAGGGGCTAAAGCAAAAAAAAAAAAAAAAAAACAAAATGGTTTTTTCACTTTCTTTAAAATTAAATAAAAGTCTATTTGGAAATAAATAAAAACCCTTAAACTGGTTGACAAGAAACTAACCTTGATTATCCTAAAATTGACCAAGTAAAAAAATTTCATATAAAAATTTTAAACTCGAAATTCATCAAATACCCCTGCATAAACAGATCAAATCTAAATATGAGCTCTTTCTTGTTCCGTATCATTCTCTCTTGGTTTGAAAAAACTCGTCCTCGAGTTTGCAGTGAGAAAGAAACATCAACTCAAAGTAGCTCGAACCATGTCTCCATAAACATTTCATCTCATAAGGGTTAGGTAGTGAAAAAATCTCATAGTACAAATCATCCACCTTCGTTTTTGGCTCATGAGCCGGTGTAACTATCAAAATGATCTGAATCTTGGCCTTGTCTGAAACATGTTTCTCATCAACTGGCGGGTCACAAATTGGGACAGCAATGGTACATGTATCAACAACCACCACGGCCTCATCTGTCTCACTCAAAACGTCTGCACAAGTATGCTCAACATTCCCCGCATCAAGTTCCTCACTCTCGACACTAGCTATAGGCTTGACTTCTTCATCAGACAACTCTGGTTTTAACAAATTTAGATTTTAAGGTTCACTGGATTCTATCTGGGGTCGTTCTTTAACTGCATCGAAGCTCTTATCTATCTTCTTATCTATGGAATTCTGAACACTTTCAATTACAACTAATGACACCTTATTAACAGGCTAGAGTTAGAGATTGATACCATACATCATGGTTATAGAGTAACAACACTTGGATCTCCTTATTAAAAATAATTCTTCTCTCCCCAATCCATCACCTACCTAAAATCACTGACGTGTCAGTTAAAGAGAAGCAACACACTAGGCATTTAGCACCGTCGAAGTAGTCTCTCCGTGATGGAATTAAATATCAACAACATAGTCCTTAACATATCCACAATATCTTTGATTTTTCAGATCTTGTAGGAGCTCTTCAAAAAAGATATAAAAATAAGATTCTAATTAACCTAGCCACTAACCGTTATTTTAGTTGTCTTCTTAGAGAGAAAAACAAACTCAATGTTCACTAAAAGAACCATCTCGTCTTTTCAAAGATTTTATAACTTTCAGGGCCTGTTTCCAAAAGTTTTAGAATTTAACCCAAAACTATAAAAAAGAATAAACCAACAGCTATGCCTTTTCACATATAACTTTTGCTTCAGGGTACTTCCCAAAATTTCAGGGTTAAGGTCCGTTCAAGACTTTGTAAATAATTTAGACCATTCAAAAGAACTAAAAATAACACATCAATGATCCCAAAGGCTCTGTTGGATTGGAGCCAACTGATAACCTAGCTCAGATACCAAAATTGATGCAGGACAAAGAAAGAAAACTCTTGAAACTATTAAATCGCTTGCAATCTATTAAATATTATCCATTTTCTTTTATGAATCTCGAATGTAATCTATTTGCTAACTTTTAGCACATTAAACAAGAAAAGGCTCTAATATAGTTCTTTAATAGATAATCTGTAATAAAAAAAATAATAAAGAAAGAAAAATACCAATGGCCTCCTAGGAGTCCCACCTAGGGTTGAAAGCATCATAACTTCAAGATTCTAGAGTCACACCAGCGAACAAAGCAATTGTAGTCATTTCATCAATAATCACTATTCTTCATTAATAAAATTGTGGGTTACAAGCATATTTACATGTCAATCTTTCCAAATCTCACTCTAACTAGATTTCCTAAAAATAAAACTTCTAAATTAACTAAATTCCGAAATAAAGTGATACCCTACCAGTACTTTGGTCATAACTTTCCCAAATTACATCGGATTCTCAAGATCTTGATCTAGTTGGAAATGTAACTGAATAACCTTTCAAATTCCACCAAAATCAGCCCAAACAAGTAAGTTTTGACCTCCCAAAATAGAGCCTAAAGCAAAATAAGGGGAATAATTCTTTCACTTTCTTTGAAATTAAATAAAACCTAGTCCATTAGGAAATAAATAAATAAACCCTTAACTGTTTGACAAGAAACTAACCTAGATTATACTAAAATTGACCAAATAAAAAAAAAATGCCATATAAAAATTTTAATAGGCAACAGGGAAAAAGAGGAATCCAATTAGCAGTTGATCACCTTGGCAAAGTTGCCTCTTTTTCAATTCCTATGTAAATGTTTCCTCCATAGAAATTTTTTTTCTACTCTCATTACCTTGTATGATGACTCGCATGAATTTTATGAAATATTTTGGTGTAACAACCATCAAATGTATCATTAAAAAAATGTGAGCCAGGTTAGGGTGATGTATAGCAACCAACTGAACCAACGCATCCAAATGTAGCCATGTATAATATAGGCAATAAGGAAAAGGAGGAAACCAATAAGCAATTCATGACCTCGGCAAAGTTGCCCCTTTGCAAATGTTTTCTCCATAGTATTGTTATTGTCATTGTTATTGTTATTAAGGGAGGAAGGGGGAAAAGAAAATGTCAGGAAATTGCTTGACTTCTCCTGACAGAAAATAGGGATTTTGCATAGATCATGGTAAAGATGGAGACATTTCCATCTATCAGACAATGAAATGAAACAATACCAATGACAACCAGCATAAAAATTTCCATCTATCAGATCAATTAGGATCTATAGAGCATGGTGTATTAGCTCAATACAACCATATTCAATCAAAATTCTTTTTTTACTTCATTGTACCAACTAGCTACCTCACCATAAATAATGTAGAAAAACAATGTCATCCACGAACTTAAACAAAAAGGCTCAGTTTAAAGTGAAACACAAAGACCCAAATGAATAATAAATCACTTTTTAATAGCAAAAACAAAAGGAAAACAACTAAAAGTATACAAACATGTCAATTTATCAGTGGAACCATGACTAAAGATTTATTTAAAAGCTTGCTACATATCTTTTTGAGTCATTATAATTTAGAGAAATCATGCCCACTGAAAATATTATAAAATAAAAGAGAAAGGATCATTTCTGCCCTTCTAAGTTTTGAAGGCACCACTTTAGCCCCCCAATGATTTCCGCATTTCGAACCTTTACCCCATTTTTGTCCAATTTACCCAATTAGAGGTAGACTTCACACTAAACTCCTAAACTACTCCCAACACAAATAATTTGTATCACTTTATAAACTCTTAAAAAGAATCTTAAAATTCCTTCATTTTATATCTATTTATCATTCTAAAAAATTACATTGTTTTTATTCGTCCGATCTGCTCCCTCAATTTTAAGAGTCATTACCACTTTAGTTCTTTTATCTTTATTTTATAGGTAAACCTTTTCTTTTTTTATTTCTCTATCCATTTTTAATTCTCAAATAAATTGATCCATTTGTACAATTATATTTCTTTTTATGATTAAAAAAAAATCATTGCATATTATACCCAAAAAAATATTTAAAAAATTCTAAGTGTACATCTAACAATTTTTGTGATCATTTCATGATGTAAATGTATGTTTAACTTCAACGTGGTCCCCACTCATGTGATCAAAACACCAAGCAATGCGCGCATGCAATTCTTTTTATTTTTTATTTTTTTTTATTTTTGAAAGGTGATCAAGGAGAAAGTTAATGAAAAAAAAAAAAGAGCAAACAAAACAAAGCAAGACCTTCACCTAGAAGGTGAAAAAGACAAGAAACACGATCAACAAACAAAGACCAACCCAAAGCAAGTATTACAACTCCTCACACCATAAGGAATACCAATCCCCATCCTCAAAATCAACCCAAATTGAGCTCCAATCATATTTAAGTTCTTTCTAGACACTTATTAGCTTTCATATAAAATTAAATATTATATATGTGCGTGTGTATGAGAGACATCTTCAAACAAGTACTTTGGTGTACTCACTTTGTCTTACTCAAGTTTATGATAATTTAAACTGATATGATAACAATGTGTATTCTGCTTCTTTAATAATTTTCTAAAATATAAATAAATTTTTTCCAATATTATACAAGGGAGCAAATGTTCTACTCCCCAATTCTCTACTCCCCCATGTTCCCACACACAAAGATTGGCACGTGATGCTTTTTTGAAAACAGTTTTTACAGTTTTAACCCTATACATCTCAGCCTTTGTGATGCGGACAACAAGAAAAGACTCTTGTATGTGCCACCACAGAAAAGAACAATGTTTAAGTTTTGTAACATGAATGGGTTATTTTAATTTGTTTAAGGGGTGATATTTTTTTGTAATAAGACCTTTTGTGCCAAGGGTAGATTAGGATTTCTATTTGCAGGGATTTGTTTGTAATAAGACTAAAAGTTAGGATCTAAATTGGGATTATAGTGAGCTGGTTGTCTCTACATGTTGTTTGTCGTTTAGTGGGTTGCCATATTCAACAAACGGGTCCCACAAAGAGTGTTAGTCAACAACCCATGTACCCATAAGTTTTTAGAAGTTTAAATTTAAAAAAAAAATTAGAAGTCTACTTTAACAAAGTTTGGTTAGCAAATCTCTTAGTTTTTTAGAAGTTTCTATTATTTTGAGTTTTGAAAGACTATTAAAAAGCACTCCCTCCCCCATATTTTATGGTAAAAAATTTTAAGAATTGTGTTAAATTATTTGGTGGTTGTAGCCATGTTCTCCTCTCCAAGGGTAGATGTCATTTCCTAGGCTCTCATTTCTTTCCATGTGGATTGTAACACTCTTAGTGCACCTGTGAGTTTCCACCTCACCCTCCCAATTTCTCTACTACTTCTTCTTCTTCTCCTCTCATACTTGCTAGAAATTCATTAACATTACAGACTTAAAAAGGTATTTGTTGTTGAAATTTTTCTGGTTTTACATACTCTCAAAATCTCTCTATCCTATTAGGATATCCTACAAAACCCCTCTATTTTCCTTTTTAATCTTCCCTCTTCTTTTCTCTTTAATTTCAAATTTATACTCATTGGTTTTGGGGTTTTTCTGTTCAAGTTCCATGTGGACTAATCTTTACATAATTCCCTAAATCAAATCTTATTGGATTTTCCACGAAATTTTAATTGTCTCCCCATCCTATTAGGATCCCCTACAAAATTCATCTATTTTCCTTTTTAATCTCTCATCTTCTTTTCTCTTTAATTTCAAATTTATACTCATTGGTTTTGGGGTTTTTCTATTCTAGTTTCATGTGGACTAATCTTTACATAATTCCTTAAATCAAATCTTATCAGATTTTCCATGAAATTTTAACTGTAGAACCCTAGTGTACATCAGAAAATATCTAGAAAGTTTTGGAATTTTCTAATGCATGAGCAGGAGTATTTTGGTAATTTCATGGGTTTTGTGCAGAAATTCTAGAATTGCCCTTAGGGCTTATCTCTCTTTCTTTTCTGTTTTATTCCATTATAACCTCTATTTATAATTTTATTTCCAGATTTATTTTATTTTGTGGCTACTTGTGAGTTTTTAACATCTATTCTTGAGTGACTTGCTTTCGCACGTTAAATTAATTACTTGTGGGAATTTTAGGTTATTCTACATCAATTTTGGTATCTTTCCCCAATTGTGCTGCATCACTTTGTCTGGGAACATGGGGGAGTAACAATTTTGGAGTAGAACATTTGCTCCCATTACACAATGTTACCAAAGTTTCCAAAAGTTCTACAATATTTCAACACAATACGTCTGGCATATCCAGCATAATTCTTATTATTAAGTGACCAACATTTCCACCAACACCAATATTTTAAACCTATGCCGTTATAACCGTTAAAACAGTGGCCAGGGTCCGATCAGGCGTTGATGCTGTTTTTTCATCACTTAATCCCTTAAAGAGCAGGCTATACTAGCATATCTATAATGCCTAAACCGAACAAGCATGACTCAGTATTAAGAAATACCCAATTAAACACAGCACTTGGGGAAAACAGGAAACTAAAAAATGATGAAAAGAAAAAGAAACAGCTTGCCCAACAAACATGGAGAACTACCTTTCTTCCTGGCCTTACAAGCCGTAAAGCAACTTCAGCAGCAGTATTGGCAGCTGCAATAACATCAGCTGCCCTGCCTGTCACCGGCCCTTCCTGAAGGACGTGAGTGTGCGCGACCACAGCAATGAACCCATCTATGTGACAACCCATATCACTGCAACCAACAAAGAACCCATCACCCTTCGTCCCTTCACACAGAATAAAATCAGAGAACATAAATACACAATAGAATCTAAAAAGAAACGTACATCTTTAACATATCGCCTCCTTCCAAGACCGTTTCGTCACTGGCAAGCGGAGAGAAGTGACAAATGGTGTTGTTTACCGAAATGCAAGTTGGGAAGGCAATGCCCCTCTCGATCTTCTTCTTAACATTCTTGTACATGTTCCCAGTTTGCCTATATACGTAAGACGAACCACTTAGTATCATCAAAACCTGTAAATTCAACAACCATGCAAAATTGAACAACAAAAGTTCGCTAATACGAACAACCCAGTCTTTGAGAAGAAAAAAAAAATTGGATAAATAGAAAATCTCACTCTCTGATAAAGGAATCCCCCTTCTCACATATATCTACGATTTTCGCTTTTGGTTTGCATTCCGACAATACTAGCTGCAAAGCCTCTGCAATTTCCAAATTTGAAAAAATTAATAAACCAAATGAATCATTCTCCAGTAAAAATAATGTAAATGAATAAAATCAGCAGCAATTAAACCGCATGCAATCCAAACTATCTGCAACTTGATACTCTTCCCAATCTCTTATCAATTCCAAGCTAGCAAAAACCCAAAAGAGTAAAGGAGGGGGAAAAAATGGATAAACTAGCAGAGAGTATTAGCTGTTGACGATCTCAGCTGCACTCTTATATTTGGTGACAACTTCGGGTGAAGTGAGATCCAACTCCTTCTCCTCCTTCGTTTCGTCGTCCGACATCGTTAAAATGCTTCGAATCTCCAGAGACTGAATCAACGAAATCAAAATATAAATCAATAGAGGAACACAAGATCGGATTTGAGAAACAGATTAGAATAGGAACATTGAAATTTAAAGTTAAAAATGATCACCAGAATTAATCGACGGAGATATGCTAGAACTAGAATTAGGGTTTAGCCGATTGAGAGATTAGACGTAAGAATAAGTTATTAAAAAAAAAAAAAAAGGTTTTAGTGGACTGGCTAAAGAAAAGCCGTTTTCTTCTTGGACTCATTTAGGGCATTATCACTTATATTTATATTGTTTACCAAAAAAATATACATATATATTTATATAGGCGTATTAACATGGGTAGTTTTGAGTTTCCGTTTAAAAAGAATCCAATAGACCGTTACCGAATAAATAAATAATAAAAGATAATAGTTCACAATAAATCAGGCAAGAGGATGTAATAATAAAAAAATATATATATAGATAGATAGAACTCATTTAAATTCATTAACTAAAATTAGAACCGAAGTCATTTTAGGTTTTTTATAAAATAAAATTATTTATGATTTTGGTGATGAATGGAAATTTATCCATTATTTTCTTCGGGTTTGCTTTCATCTTATTATACCAAAGCGAAGGGTGCCATGCTAGCATCCCTCTCTAATTTCTTTTGATATTTTAGAAATTAAAAAAGATGTTCAGTCTAGGATTTGACATCTAGGATGGTGTCCAAGACACCATGAGGTTTCAAATGAAATAAAATAGATGGGACTTTGATAAAATTTCAAAGACTTGCCCATTTTATTTCATGTGCAGTCCTATAATGTCCAGGACACATATATGGTTTTTTGTATTTCATGTACACTTCTTTTTCCCTCTTTGTGTTCCCATTCCCCGCCACTTCATCATCTACGCCATTTGTCTCCTCTTTGAACTCTTAACCTTGCTTTCCTTATTCCTCTCAGCTTCCCCCTTTTCTTTTCTCTCTATAACTCGTCTTCCCTTTTTGTTCTCTCAATTTCAACCACAATTTAGAAACATTCCTCTTGCTTTCCTCTTCCCTTCTCCTAGCTTCGCCTTTCCTTCTTGTCTTTTTCCATTATTCTTCCACTCCCTTTTGCTCTCTCCATTTTAGCCACATTTTCTAAAAGCATTCCCTCCACTCTTCTTCTATCTCATTTCTTCCTTGTTTTTCCTCTAGCCTCTTTGTCACCAACCGATGAAAATGAGATCTAGAAAATCTGAAGATGCCAGTCTAGAAAATCTGAAGATGCCAGTTTGCTAAGCTGGTATAGTTTACGGTCGTCCTTTTACATAGACCTAGTTCAAAACCCATCTTCACCTACCACTGAATTAACCACTAATGTTTATCTATCAAAATAAAAAAATAAAAAACTGATCTACAAAATCTTGAAGTACTCCTCAAAGAGAATGTGAAGGGGAGTGGCAGCC
>JAOXJP010011962.1:0-17762 GCA_025762735.1 Platanus orientalis | reverse complement strand
AATGAGTTCATTACAAACCATCACCTCATGGCTACAAATGCTTTGAGAAACTCAAATGAAATGAGTACATTACAGGTAACTGCTAAACATGCTATTAGTTAAAACATTAGTTATTACATGATAGGTTTAGAGTTCAAACCTATATCTCAACATTAAAAAAAATTAAATTCATGGGCCAGGCTTCAGCCTGATCAATTAATTAGGGTCGGGCCCGGGCCTAAGTTTATTAGAAATTTATGGGCCTAAGCCCTGGCCCATGCCCACCCCTATATACGGGGTATGGATATCTGCACTATCATACCAGTCATTTCTTGCAAGAAGCTGGACTGTCAAGCACTGCACATGATCTATTGGTGTGACTTTTTCTAATTTCTTTGGACTGTCAATCTCTTCATGGCCAATGCTCATTGATCGTTTTTATCGCCGTCAAAGGGCATATAGGTATAATCCCTAGTACATACAAAGTGTGATACAATTTTTGCCATAAGATCAATGGGACGTCAACATGGACGCTAGTGAACCCTCAACTTCAACTGAAGAAGATGAAGACTCCCTCAATTTATGGCAAACCCTATATTGCAACTTATCCTTACAAAGTATACCACCTCTGGTTACTGACTCGAATAACTCTAATAGTGATAACTCAAGTTTTGTCACCGCATCTAAAGTTTTTTCCGAAAATGAGGCGCCCATGCATCAACAAATGAAGGCTTGCAATTTTACCAAACTTAAAATCACTACCCCTATTAAGGGATGTCAGTCGCACACTCAGCATGTCAATCAAGTAAAGTTACTATCTAGGAAACAGATATTGCCGCGAGGCCCTAGCGCCAACTAACAGGCTGACACAATAAAAAGGGCCGCTATAGAGACTGAGCATAATAAGGCTATCAAGAAGATGGATAACCTTATTTCATATGATGTAATAACACATCTGAAGAAGATTCCATCATTATTTATTGTTTATGATTCTTTCCATATGTCACAAAAAATTAGGGCCTCCATGGCATATGCACTGACTCACCCAGACGAGTTCGCTACAAATGATGAAGTTGCTAGAGTTTCTTGGCAAATGGAAGCACGAGAAGGGTTATGCATGCCTACAGTCACTTTTAAGGACACTGATCACTACTCCGATGATCCTCGTCATAATAGATAGACCATTGTTTATCACAAGTACTATTGACAATCAACCCATGTCTAGGGTAATGATTGATGGCTATTCAGCAGTCAACATACTTCCAGCTAAAACACTAGCTTGTCTGGGGGTTGACTCGTCTCATCTTAGGCCTAGTACCCTTGTTATTTAAGGTTTCAATCAAAATAAACAATGTCCTCTTAACTCTATCAGGTTAAGGACTAAGTTGGGTCACATAGAAGATTTGACACCTTTTTACATCATTGATGTGGATACTATCTATAATGCCCTCATAGGGCGGCCATAGATGCATAAATATCAAGTCGTCCCCTCTATGTTCCATTGGTGCATTAAATATCCCTGGCAAGATACTCAGGGTACTATCGTAGCTGACGACAACCCATTTCAAGCGACGAATGCTTATTTTGTTAATGTTATGTATTATCAAAAAACTAACCCTCGAAAAATACTAAATGACACTCCAGGTGATGACAATGGCAATAATGTAAAGCCATGAAAGCTTAAAGTGTGACATGTTGTCAAGGCAACCAGGGACAAACCCACTCTATCACCTGATATGGTGGCACAAAATTTTGTTCTTCCATTAGCACAATTTTCATGGATACAGATTGATTTTTATTGATCTCCCACCATTTTCCTCCTTGAAGGCTCTATTCAGTTAAAAGATGATTCAGGTGCCACGTCAGAGAGAGAACTCAACGATTTGGATAATTTGTTGCCACACATGAAATTGGCTCCCGAATTACTCAAAAGTTACGGCTTTGACTATCAAGGGAAATGAAAGGATTCTTATAAGGGAAAGAAAGTTCTAATTCAGGAGTTCGAACGTCTAGTCCTTCATTCCAAGAACAAAGATGATACAAGAGGCTTAGGCCGACAACCCACCAAATTAAGAATTTCTTCTCACATGATAACAGCATACGGGATCGAACTATTGGAAGATGCCTCATTTGAATGCTTGTTCGCATAAGCACAGTCACAGTCCTCTTAAGACTTTTTTATGGGGAAAGTTATGTCCGCAGCTTTGGAACTTGAAGATGGAGGCCAAGCAACGGTCAACGATTTGATTGAAGTAAATTTAGGAACCGAAGAGGATCTTTGACCTACCTTTATTAGTGTGTGCCTTTCCCTAGAAGAATGAACATAATACCTCAAATTCCTTAAAGAAAATCTGGATGTGTTCGCCTAAAATGTAGCGGTCGACCATCTCGCTATTGATCCTTCTCAACGACCCATTAAAAAACACCCATGCAAGACTAGACATGATATTGTTGATAAAATAGAAGGGGATATGGATAAATTTCTTAAAGCTAAATTTATCCATGAGGTCTGATACCCGAAATGGCTCGCTAATATTATGCATGTACAAAAGAAGAATGGTCAGATCAGGGTGTGTATCGATTACAGGGATCTCAATAGCGCCTTCCCAAAAGATGACATCCCGTTACCCCTTACTGAGTTACTAGTTGATGCCACCATGGGTATTCATGATATAACTAGATCTAAATGGCTCTCAAGGATGAAGAAGCCACAACATTCCATATGCTAATCAGAATATTTTGTTATAGGGTCATGCCTTTTGAATTAAAGAATGTCAGTGCTACTTACCAGAGGGCGATGACCTACATATTTGAGGACCTCTTACATGACGTAGTTGAATGTTGTGTTGATGATTTGATCGTTAAGACTAAACTTAGACAACATCATATTACTGAGTTGGACAGGTTTTCCAAAGACTTCATCACTACAATTTAAAGATGAATCCTTTAAAATGTGTTTCTGGTGTTTCCTTCGGACAATTCCTTGGATTTGTCATTCGACATAGGAGCATCAAGATAGATCCCAAGAAAATTAGCACTATAGTTGAAATGCCAACACCGCGGAATATTATTAAGCTTAAAAGGCTCTAGAGCAGCTTTGCATACATTCAACGATTCATTTCAAATCTTTCTAGGCGGTGCCAACCCTTTTCCAGATTAATGAAGAAGGGAGTCCCTTTTGTGTGGAACAAGCTTGCTAGAATGCTTTCGATAGCATTAAACAATACCTGCTAAATTCATCGGTACTCATGATCCCTACTCCAGGTAAGCCATTGTTGTTGTATGTTGCAACTATGGAATCCTCCTTGGGTGCACTACTTGCCCAACACAATGAGGAAGGCAAGGAGCACGCCCTGTATTATCTTAGCAGAATGATGATCGGAGCTGAAGTGAATTATTCACCTATTGAGAAAACTTGTTTGGCTTTAATCTTCACATTATAGAAGCTTAGACATTATTTGCTTACTACAATGGTACATCTTATATTAAGTGTTGAGCCATTGAAATATATCATGAGTTGGCCCTCTGTTCAAGGGTGTATTGCCAAATGGACCATCCTTCTTTCTGAGTTTGATATCCATTATGTTCCGCAGCGAGTAGTAAAGGGCCAAGCTTTTATGGATTTCCTAGCCGCACATCCAATACCTGATGGATCCCCTCTTCAATTAGATTTACCTGATGAAGACGTTATGCAGGTGCACATAAAGAAAGAATGGGAAATGTTCTTTGACGGAGCATCTTGAGGACTGACAAGTGCCCCAGAGACAATACAGATAAATCTTTAGGGATTGACATTGTGTTTGTCACTCTAGACAATGACATCATTATGCACTCCCTCACTTTAACCGAGGGAAGTTCAAATAATGAAATTGAGTATAAGGCATTGATCGTAGGACTCAAGTTAGCCTTAGAAATCTCTAAAGATGATATCACGGTTTATGGAGATTCAAAGCTCATTGTCCTCCAAATGAATGACCTTTATCATATTAAAAAGTTGAGTCTAACACCTTATTTCTAAAGGGCCAAGGATTTAGCTAAATTGTTCCATCAATTATGGATACAACATGTCAGGAGGGACCACAATGGACAAACCAATGCACTTTTTAGCCTTGCCACATCTCTCATGCACCCAAGGGATGATTATCTTACCATTCATACCTGAAAGAGAAGGGTCGTCTCCCCACTTTCTAACACCGATGAGGAGGATGTTATCCTTGCTTGCAATATCAACTTGCAGGAGATAGATGAGCAGGAAGGTACTGAAAATGAGTTAAACACGGTTGAAGAAGATTGACATGGGCCTCTCATTCAACATCTCATGGATAGGAGGGAGCCAGCCAACCCTATTAAGCGTGCAGAAATGTGATGGCGTGCTCCTCAATTCACCCTACAAGGCAACCAATTATACAAATGGTCACTAGATGACATCTTATTACGGTGTCTATCAACCGAAGAGGCGAACAAAGTAATGAATGAAGTACATGCTGGCATATGTGGAGGACATCAAAGTGGTCCTAAGTTGTAATATCAGTTAAAAAGGCTTAGCTACTACTAGCCAACAATGGTAGTCGACTATATTGAATATGCCAAACATTGTCGCATTTTCCAACTACATAGTGACTATAGACATGTACCCATAGAACCACTTCACACTACATATTGTTCTTAGTCATTTTCTAAGTGGGGAATGGATATAGTGGGACCCATTACCCCATCTTCCACTAAAGGACATCGCTATATCCTTATTGTGACGGACTATTTCTCTAAATGGGAAAAAGTCGTAGCCTTGTGAGAAATCAAAGCTTTTGACATAGTTTGGTTTGTCAAGGTCCACCTCATATATAGGTTCGGCATCCCTCATCGCATTATCATAGATAATAGGCAGCCATTTGTTAGTTCACCCTTATATAAACTTATGAAAAAATACAACATTGATTTGGAACATTCCTCACGATACTATCCTCAAGCTAATGGACTGGCGGAGGCCTTCAACAAAAATCTCTACAAAATCATAAAGAAGATGGTATCTAGACATAAAAAAAAGACTGGCACAAATGTTTACCTAAAGCACTCTGGGCATATTGGACCACCTTCCGTACACCAACACGAGTGACCCTATATTCCCTTGTGTTTGGTGCAGAGGCTATCTTACCAATCAAAATCCAAGTTCCATCCCTACGGGTCATAATATAAGATGGCCTAACTGATGCCAAGGCCACCAAGATCTGTCTTTCAAAGCTTGAGACTCTCGATGAGTCTAGGGTTACCACCCAACAACACTTGGAATTATATCAAGCTCGCATGACAAGGGTTTACAATAATAAGGTTAAACTTTGCTCCTTCACAAAGGGTTAACTTGTCCTCCTTACACAATCACCACTTGACCCTAACAGGAGGAAAGAAGGCAAATTCGATTCCAAGTGGGACAATCCATATGCTGTCGAAAAAGCCTATCCCTATGGCATCTACCTCCTCTGAGATGTTGAGGGCAACTAGATTCTTCCTACCACTAATGCTAGATTCTTGAAGAAATACTACCCCTAAATGATAGCTACTGGCCTTCAGGGAGCTACATCGGTTTGATCCTATTCAGAATAGGTACTTAGACAATCTGAGCTTCTCTACAACTCAAATGAAACCATAACTTCAAAAAAAATGTTGATCTCACTGAAAACTAGCGATGGTATTGGGGTGTAAAATCTAAGCGAATCCCAGTCTTAGGTTAAGGAATCCTAAGGGAAAAAAAGGGATACCTAATCAATAAAGCATGATGGAAAGGGCATGGTGAAAACTCATATAGGCACCACGAGCAAAAGATTCTAATCATGGCAAGATCAAATTATCATCGATCTCATTGAAAACCAATAATGGAAATGTGATGCAAAAACTAGGCGAACCCTAGTCCTAGTGGGCAACCACTAGGGGCAAAAAATGGACAAATATACCCAAAATCCCATAATTGAACTATGGTTAAGCTTGATACTGTTCCAGGGTATGTAGGCAGTCTGCCATAACAAGAGAGATGCATCCCCACCACCAACAAAACCCTAATCTCTCCTTGAGAACTATATCATTTATATCATTTAATTACATGATACATTTCTCAAGGAGGGGAGCGGGTACATTCTCATAAGTCCAACCTTTTCTTTATATTTACTTAGCACTTTGTTTTGCACAAATAATTGCTTTGATAAAACAAGGCACATACATAAAATTCATTAATAAAATTTTGTTACAATGGAGTAAAGAATATAATATCATACTAATGGGTACTCTGTCCCACGCTATGCCTCATTCTCGGTCCCTACCGCCACATCGGGACAAAAAAAGCCTAAGAGTTTTGCACACAACGTAGGCATCACCTCTACATTCCCTTCTAGGGTAGCATGCGCCGCATCAACATCTGACTGAGCCACGTTGAACTTAGATATGGCCTCCTCAGAGACCCCACCGCATCAATCACTCTCTTAACTCATTAGTTCACCCCTACATCAGTCCACCACATAGATGGTACGGTGGCTTGAGTTGCTCATATGGTCTCCAAACCTCTTATGGGATTCCAAACAATTCATCACATTGTTATAGCACTCTTTCAATGCTTCCATCTGAGCCATTAACTCATCAGTATCCTTTACTAGTAGAGTAATCCTTCTAACATGTGGGTTTGTTGGGCAATCAAGTCGGCTATTATATTCTTCTCTCCTCCTAAAGGTGCAAGTGGACATCATTATTTGGCCCGTTCAACATTTTGATATCTTTTGCCTCATAAACCTCAGACAATGCATCAAGAAGGCACTTTACAATGCCTCTAAACTCGGAGTTATACATGCGAGTTTCTATATGAGCCATTGTACACATGATTTCTTCCTGAATGGTAGGAAGATCAGCATCTTCGACAAGCATGCCAACTAAACGCCTGATTAATGCATCCCGCTCTCTACGAGCCTCATCCACCCGTGCCTCTACCTCATTAAGGGAAAGTTTCACCACCACATATGCAAAATCAGCACAGCTAGATTATGGCAACCGAAGGTATTAGTTACTATGATATGCAAACAAAAGAGATGTTTAATGGTTACCATGATCAAAGAAGAATACAGGATCTCCCTCTCTAATTGGGGTAGGATCAAGTTCGCTCCACCTTGTTCGCAATCGCAACAACTCTTCGACTTTAGGAACACTGGCCAATCTTCTCTTCAGAGCCATTTTGGTATAGTACAAGAAAATAAAAAGGGTGGTTAGTACAATCAAGCAAAGGACTCTCCCTATATGATTACTCCTTCTCGGATATGTAACATAAGAACTCCTTACCAATTCGGTCTTCAAAATTTAAAAGGAATGAGAATTGTTATGGACACAACTCTCTTATTTATAAGCACATGAACGGCTACGACTTTCCCTAAAAAAGTTTGTAGAAAGGGGATGAAAAATGATGCGTCTACTTTATTACAACTATTCAAGTTCAAAACAACACGAAACAATGCACCTCTTCTGGAACAATGTTTTAATGTCGTTGTCAGAAGAACGTTGCTAACGTCGCCTCAGGGATATATTGTTATGCCATCTTTTATGAGGGCATATTATTGCACTTATAAGGAAAACGCGTGCGTGCAGTTCACACATTCATGACTCTTATAATGTCAATTACACTTGACCCTCATAATGTCAATTATATTTGACTCTTATAATGTCAATCATCTTTGACTCTTATAATGTCAATCACATTAGACCCTCATAATGTCAATCATATTTAACTCTTATAATGTCAATCATATTTGGCTCTTATAATGTCAGTCTTATATGAGTCTTATAATGTCAATCACATTTGACTCTTATAATGTTAATATCAATCATACTTGACTCTTATAACGTCAACCTTTTTCAGTTCTTATAATGCCAAAACCTATAATGCCAACGTGACACTCAGTGGGACTGACTCTCATAATGTCAGCACTTCGTAATGTTTATATAAGCAGATATGCTATATGTACGGTTTGCATATAAAGAAAAATAACCAAAGAGAAAAAATGCAAGAAGGGTAATAAGATGACAGTGACAAAAGATCTAATTTTATTCATCAACAGGGGATTACATCATTTTGGGAAAGACAAAAAAAGGCATCTACATAAGTCTTCTTTAGTATCAAGGGAAGTCAAAACTTGATCACCCTGAATAACAAATTATTCATGAAGACAATCTATGGTGGAAGAAACCGCAATGATTCTTGACTCGAGGGCAGCCCCTTCCACTTCCTTTACTTCCTAAGCAGCCATAAGATCTACGATCTAAGCCTGTACCCTTAATAGTTCCTCCCTGACACTAGCCAACTTGGCATCGACACTGGCCACCGAGTCACAAACCCGATTAAGGTCCTCTATCAAAGCTTTTTTCTCGGCCTCTGCAACATTTAGATTGGCCTGAGCTTTAGCAATGCCCTCATGGCTTGCAAGTTCTATAGGTAGCTTTGACCTCTTCAACAAGGATTTGAAGAACATAACCAGACCTTCCCGAAACCCATCATTACAAATATGGATCTCCACATCTTCAGCAAGGGCCATCAATACTTCATCTCATGTACTCACAAGGTTAGGTGAGGAAAGCGTTAGTGTCATCATTAGGTTAAGCATCTCCTGTCGGATTACACATGTTGATGTGATCTTGGATGAATGTCTAATAGCACTGGCATTGCTTACAATCTCATCTAAGAAAATCAAAGAGAAAATGTCAGTAATGGCACATAGGGATGGCATGTGCCTCATAATAAGGTGTGAAACTTACCACGTTTCATGGGAGGAACTTTGATAAACTCCTGTCTAGCAGGGAAGTCTTCTTCAACAACTGATTGATCAACCAAAGAAGAATAAATACATGACGATGAATAAAAGATATGGCTTAAGAAATATGAAAAATGGTGTATACCTTTCTCAGGTTCCATTACATCCTGAAAAGTGTTGTCATCTCCTTCTTGTAATATGGAAGGGTTGATGTCCGATTCAGGAAGGGGCACAGTGGTCATTACCCCCTTTGAAACTAAGGTCTCTTCATGAGTCACCTTCATATCTGGCCCTCTTTGGACAACATCATCTCCTTCTGTGACAAGTGGAATGGATGACATAGCAACATCATCGCTAACTAGCTTGATATCAAGCGCCCTAACTTCACTCTCAGTATTGTCAAGGATTTTTTCAGTCTTGGGGGAGTGGGATTCCTTAGGCATCTCTACATCAGCAATAGGGCCAAAGAATCCGCCCTCATGCAGCATTTCTTAGTTAATATCCTTTGCCTGTTCGTCTGTTTCGATAGTGACAATGGATGCTGACGAAATCATCTCCTTAGGTTCAATCAAACTACCGCCAATGTCATCCAACCCTGACTCATCAATTAGTTTCTCATCTCCATCTAACCACCGCGGATCATCCCTTTTGGAGCCCTCATAGTCTACCAAATCCTCCATTTTAGATGTAATCACATCATTTAAGTTGTCAGTGGGAACTTGGAGGTCTATGTATGCTCCAGAATCTTGAGAGGAGGCACCTTTAGCCCGCCAAAATTCATGCCCAACACTGATTCAATCAGGCTTGCTGGCCCTTAACTATGGTTTTAGCACACAGCACTTTTATCTACTCATTCATTAAAGCCACATCTTCTGTTGTCTAGGCATTTGATTCACTTGCTAAAGTTCTTGGGGGGTTGGCTTCTTTGCTAGTCAGATCTTGTGTCTCTGAAGGTATGAATTTTCTTGCTTATTTAAAGGCCTAAATTCACCATTATCATGAAACAAACACAAATGTTTAGTAACATAAAGAAAAAGGCAATGTTACTAAGTATGTAAAAGTGATAAATTATGCATACCTCAACGTGCTCCTCAGGAGGCGTTGGTGAGGGTGGGTTCTAGGGTTCTTGCTTCGGATATGCATTAGAAGATCCTCCAGTCTCAGGAGCACTCGAGGAGGCCCCTACCTCAGATGTACAAGAGGGCCTATCATCTTCAATGACACCTTTCCCTTTGAAAGGGACCTAAGGCTCTTGTCTCGCAGTTTCACATGATGCAGATATTGCTCGTTAAACCTGTGCCTTTGCCTCATCTTCATCGGTTAGCTCATCATCAAAATGGACAAGCTGATCTATGGTGAGTGGGCATTTAACCGCAAAATGAAACACCTCATCTTCCCTCAAACATTTCTCTACAGTGTCGTGCGTAAACTCAGAAGTCACGAAAGGCAGACTTCTTCCCATTGTCACCAGTTCTCTTCTGATATTTTTCCATAAAACTTGGAAGTGTCATGCATAAGCATGAAAATGTCTTGGCAGTAGGAATGTAGGCCTGAAGCTCGCGTGTGATGCTGATCACCTTTTAAAAAACATAATCCAGAAAATAGCCTTCCAAGTTATACCCATTCATGGTAGCAATGAGGTCCTGCACATTTCTCCCCAGGTTCCATAAGGCCTCGAGTTCTTTCCCAATCAGTGTACAAACCTTGTATAGTTGTCGCTGGGAAATGTATCACTAAATCTTTGATGTTTCTCGTGACCTCTTAGGTGCATCAGGTCTAGGGGGAGCAGCTTCATGCCCTGTTTGGCTCTCTGGCTCAGGCCTTATAGTGGAGGGAACATGGGAATGACAATTAAAAAGCCGCACTAAACCCTGTTCTTGCATTACCGGTAAAATGTTAGCCAATTGCCTCTGTTCCTCTAGGGTTTTACCTTCTTCCATGAATTCTCTTAGGTGCTTCAAGTCTAGGGGGAGCAGCTTCATACCCCATTTGGCTCTCTGGCTTAGGCCTTGTAGTGGAGGGAACATGGGAATGACCATTAAATAACCGCACTAAACCCTGTTCTTACATTATAGGCAAAATGTTAGCCAATTGCCTCTATTCCTCTAGGATTTTACCTTCTTCCAGGAATTCTCTAGCAGATGAGATATTTTCCCCTTGTTCCTATCTGGCTATCATTCTTGTAATTACATTACGGGGCTCCTCAAAAGGGTAACCACAATTATCTTCAAAATTGTCTTCACGAATGGGCGATATCCGCTCAAGCTCTCTCTTTATTAAGAGACAGGATGCGTTGTCGCCCTTTGCTGTGAGACTTACTTTTTAGGCCTCTTTTTCTTTTAGGTCTATTGGCCTCTTCGCTTGCCTCGGTTTCTAAAGGGGATGATGGAGCTTAATGTTTTTCTTGAAAACTCTTATTGGATCATTTAGGCCATTGCACAGCTAATGTTTTCTTGGCCAACGCCTTATTGCAAGACTTTTCAGCCATTATTACGGTACCTTGATCATCGTAAAAAATTACTCGGGAGTCATCCCCGTCCTCATTATATCTCATTACAGAAAAGAATGAGTTATACCACCATTTGGCATAATGATAATCAAACTGAAGGTTGTCTTGCTCGGCCATCTCATCAAGAATGGTCGCACTGCTACTTATTCCAAACAGTACAAAATACAAGTAGGCCTCCTTGATTTTCTCTAAGCCGGTCATCCTACCCACCATCTTTGCCCGAGTAAGGAGAGGGACAAGTCCCTGAAAGCACGAGAATTGGCATGCAAATCTATGTGGAATATAGGCTTCAATATGAAAATGATTATCCTTTCTCCATGTTAAAGAACAGCTTCGAAGGGAGCATAAATAAGCCTATACATCCCCTATAAGTGAACCATCATCCACCAGGATTTGTTTACCGAATAGATGGTCTGGACTCAGAATAAGTTTGTGAGTAAAACAAAATAAAGCAACAGGCTGCAACACCGTTTCCGCTCATTGATTCTTTAAAGTATTAATGTACACGATGGCACGTAGATTCTTCTCTCCTTTTTGATAAATAGAAAGAAAGTGAAGATCTAACCATGCGTAGAAATATTAAAGAGGGAGATACACCAATTTCTCTCCTATTGGACCCTCTTCAAGGCCTACTTCTACAATATCTCACAGTCTGCTGTACAAACAGTAAAGATTAGGGACCGCCGAGTTTATACGAATCCCATCGGCTAGGTTCACGACAACTATAAACACTCCATGGCATATACGTTCACCCACGCTGCTTAGAAGAGCTCACCACTCAAGAAAGTTGCATATACTCCGGCTAGGAACACAAGACCATCCAGGTCAACGGTACGTTGAATATTGTCTTTAGTCCATGGTAAAGGTTTGGCTCCAGGGGTCTTACCTGATGAACCTTAACAAATGTGTCTGAGCCAGCTCTCATATGAGACGCTTATGTTGTCAAATTTAAAAAACACTTGAAATAACCTTCGACATGTGGAAAAAAGCGTCTCGAAATGAGCATTGAAGGGGATATATTCTTCCATCAGCCTCCCTTTGAAAGGTAAATGGCTTGTGCCAATGAACTCCCACAATGAGATACCCAGTTCACCATATTGACACAAAAAAGTGTTAGTGTTAGGGCACCACCTCAAAATTTACTCCGCCACCATGACGTGGTGTTTGTCGAAGTTGCCTGTAGAACCATGTAATTCCTCGATCATACCAACTACATTTATTTATGCATGGTATCAGTTGAGAAAATATCTGACAAGAGCTTTTCATTTACTTCCACCACTAGTAAAGGAAGAGGAACCTCTATAGAGTCTTCCTACCCATCTGGCTTCACCTAAATGGATCTTTCAGATTAAACTCTTAAGGTCATTGGTGGCAGAATCCTTAAGGTTCTCGCCTCCTTTAACGAATGGTAGCAGGGTCTCATGTACCGAGTTATCTCAATGGGCACGATCATCTAAGCGACACCAGCCCTTACAAACACTCTTAATGAAGTCTGGAGGGCTTGGTGCATGTTTAGCAATGGGGTTAATAAATTCAGGATCGAATAGGCTTTGACTGCGTGCCTTCTCATGAGTCTAGCGAATAGGAGAATGAAGGTTTTCACAGCATTCTTGATCATATAAAATTCTTCTTCTAGGTGCCATCACTCTACTAAAAGAAATTGAAAAAAAATAGACATGGTCATAAGACACGTGTTCTTTTAAAAGTTTGTGTGAATAAAGTCATGTGTGTGCAAATACGGATAATCATTACACATTCTCACACGTTCTAGTAACTATGCGAACTGGGGCAACATAACGCCTCATAATTGGTGCATGACCAAGAATCATCTATTTGTGCCCAGCATCTTGCCTAGCAAGGAGTGCGTGAATAAGAGGTGCCTCAACTCACGAATGATGTGAGGAGTGTCATTCGTGAACCACTCAAGCCAGCCCTAAGGTGGCAAATAGTTCGTTGGAAGCTCAGCCATTGCCAGAGACGAAGGCCAAAACTCCCGAATGTGTTAAAGGCCCAACATGTTCGAAACAAGATCAAAATTTGTAAAAATTGTGCCAAAATGATCCTATTTATAAGGTAAACAAAGTCATCCAATCAAACTTTGGATTCGAAGCTTTTAGACTCACCTAAATGAAAAGTGGGTTTCGGGTGCAAGAAGCTTCAACAAAATAGGTTGCACTGGTCCAAATACCCTGAAAAGGATATGAGGATGATTATAGAGAGAAAAAAAATGGCTAGACTGGATTGGATACAAGGTCTGCTGGATTGGATACAAGGTCTACACAGAAATGGCTCTGAAAATGCTCAAAGGAGATGAAAACATGGTTTATATACCCACAGGGGTACAAATGTCCAACCACATAGAAATTCAAAGTGCATGCGGATTTGTGGGGGCAAAATAGTCATTTCATTCACCAAGTGTGCAAAGGGTAGAAGGGTGAATTCACCCAAAAAGTAACTAAAGATACGTGCTTTGTCAATTATCATTGCTCCTTAGGAAATGTGCCCCAACTAGAAAAGATAGCATGCGAATGTAAAACACAAAGCCAATTCGCCCACAAATGTGTGAGCGAATGAGATATCTAATTACACATTCGCAGGGAAGACTCAAAATTGGCGAATTAAGATAATGTTTACCATTTTAAACTTCAAAATTGCTTAAAATTAGTAGGAACAGACACGTGGATTCAACATTTTAGACTTCAGATGACCAAGGGTTTATACTTGACCCTCATATGGCTGACTTAGAGTATTTGGTTCTTGCAAGGCCAAATGATGGTTAAACTCTATAAACATGTGTTCTACTAAAGTATGGTTTACCTGATATATTTGGCTCTTATAATGCCAAAGGATAACCAACGCTACTTAGCCTAAGGCTTGTTTTATGGGTCATTGAATCATCATAAACGCACAAAAGATGGAAACATAAAAAAGAGGATATTTCATTGATAAAATGCCAAGGATATTACATTTTTCTCAATGAATAATAAAAGATAAAAAGGGGGGAAACAAACATATTAACCAACAAAAGAAAATCATATAAGGGTTTGAAGCTTGTCACGAAGTTCCTAAGAGAGAGGGATATGTTGCTACAGAGCAAGTTCATCATCAGAGCGTTCAGCTGCAAGTTCAGGAGGCATATCATCATTAGCATTGGCCCTCCTTGCAGCCAAAATAGACTTGGCCCACACTATTAGATTCTCATTATTCTCATAAGTACACTTGTTTTCCTCTAAGATGGCATAGCAATCATGTAAGCGATCCCAGAGCCGCATGTACTCCAACTTAACATAATGAAAATGCTCTGTTAATGCCTCCAACTTCGTGTTTGTAAAATTCTCCAAACAAGAAGCCTCATCATGTTCTTGCTTCAAGTTGACCACCTTTGCTTTAGATGCTACCACAAAGGCTTTGAGATCAGGGGTTGGTTGGGTAAGTTTCAAAGTCTCTTCAACTTGTGTTATGGCAGCTGACGAATTCAAAAGAGACTCGACAGTCCATCTAAGCCCTACCTTTTTTAACTACCTCTCTACATCATTCAAGCAAGACAAAGCCCTAGCCTGAGTAAATGGTAGTTCAATTTCCGTAAGCTCCACAATACTAAGGTCTCGCAGGAGATGAACATGAGCTTTATACAGCTGTTTCGCATTCTCATGAAATTCTTCTAACTCGTTCTCATTAAGGTTGCCTTCAGGTAAAACAACTTTGTCTTAGAAGAAAAGATCTGCATATCAAGAAATAAAGTCAAGTTCCAAAACACATATACTACCTTGACTAGAGACAATTACCTTGTTCTGGGATTGGTTCTAGTGCTAGCTCGGATCAGGTTCCGGAGATGGTACGGGTGTGGGTTAGATTGTTACAGGAATAGGGTCGATTACTATCGGTTGCTCATTCTCTGAGTCCGAGTCAATTACTATTAATATTGGGTCATGTTGGAGACTTAATCTTGTGGTAGGCCTCGGTCCTAGATTGGTTCAAGACTTGAGTCTCATCCTCCTGAGAGTGATGTCATCAGAATTAGAGGACTCACCCTTCCTAGCACTGAAAGATCTTCTTTTGGGTGCCATTTCCCTGAAGAAACAAAGAAAACAAAATTAATATTCCTTATTCGTGAATGAAAGATATGCCTCGCGAATAGAGTTTAGATTGTGCGAATGTATTTTTAACGAAGACACTCACGCACACCAGTCCATTTAACAAATAGTGCATGAGTGACAAGCACCTCGACTTGCGAATGACATGAGGAAAGCTATTCGCAGACTCACTCAGGTAGACATTTGCAGGGAGAACCTAGAGGTCGCGAATGAGCTGCCAAAGATACTACCATCACCAGAGAAGGTGACTGGAAAATCTGAAGAAAACAAATTTTTAGACCCGAAAGTCCCAAATCCTCTCTAAATCTTATCAAAATATTGTTCTCACTCACACAAGGTCTCTAAAGAGCGCAAAATGAAAGACTAAGCTCACATGGAAGATAAAGAAAAGAAAGACAAAATCAAGAAAGTCAAAAATGGAAACTTCTTGGAGTTTATCACACTTTGAGGGATCATCAAGAAGAAAGAAAGAAAGAAAGAAAGAGAGTGAAAGATAACCCACACATTCAAGGAAGTTAGGGAAGAAAATTCGGATGCCTCAGTGTCAGCACCCAAATTTTGACTTAGGTCATGTAATGGCATAAGGACAGCATAACGGTTTTTAGACATCCATACTTTAGGCACCCTTGGTTTAGGAAGAGCGAACTTGGACTCTAGGAGGTTAGGCATTCCCAAAGAAGTCTTTTCAGATGCTCTAGTTGCAAATGAATCAGTCAAAGGACATTTTTACAACCCCAAAAGCACCATTTCAGGGCAAACCCTAATATCTCTCAAAAGCATCAACAGGACTTTGAGGGTCCACATTTTAGAACTCTATTCATGTCATCTATAAGTTTTCCACCTCCTATGAGCCTTTTTTACATTAAAGCATCATAGTTGGAAAAATTACCCACATTTTACCCTTCTGCCTCCAAAGGCTCAATACTCACCATTTGTCATCTAGATCACTGAATCTCTTAGCCTACATAATTCTTCTAGTCATGAAGCATCATAGGCAAAGAATTCATTTTTTTACCTTTTTTGACCAATGGATGAAAAATTATCATTTTACCCTTTTTACTCAGAGAATGACCTCTGGACCCTTGGAACCTCTCTTATGGTCCAAATGATGTAATTTCAAATCCTATGTAGCCCTGAGTCTCCCTTCTTCAAAGGACCTATCACAGGTCACACACTGCTCAAGAATGGCAACAGCCGATATCTCAATCTGTGAAGACCTTGACCAAGAAATGACCCTTGTCAGAGCTATTAGAAACTCATCCGATCTCCGAATTTAGAAAGGTCAGTCACCATATCTTGGCCTTGGCCTTAGCTTCAAATCTCCAGGTCTGAGAAAAGAGTTTTTAAGTCTTGAATCTCTGTAAAATCTCAAATCTTCCTCAAAAGGTTAAAAGGATATTTTTCCACTTTTGACTCTTTTCGATCCAAATACTCTTCAGGCCTCCAAATCAAGATCAGTCGGTGTCCATTTTTTTAAAATCACAAGGCCTTCAAAAAGCTGTCTAAGGAGCCAGGGCTTTCGTAAAATCCATCTACCAAGATTCCTTCAAATACTCTAAAAAACATGAAAAATCAAGTCTAAAAATCAGGTGCTCGAATGACTCTTGAGAGAACACCAAAAATCAGAAATTCAGATGGTCAGTGGCCACACCACTATAAATTCATAGCCTCAAAACTATCAAAACTACACTAATTTACAAAAAATCCATAACCCAAGCAATCATTTATGCCTAAACCCAAAAAAAGTGCATTTTGTCTATATTTGGCATGGGAAAGCCCTCAAAAGTTCTCCCGAACTTGGAATGTAGCAAAATCAGGGCCATTTTCTTAGAATCTTCCCTGTCCTCAATAAAGCATTTCATAAACCCTTGATTTAAGGAATGATTATCCATTCAATTCCTCTCAACTTCAAGCGGCTATTGAAACCTGATTCGGTCAAGTGACCTTGCTTCGTTAAGCTCCCAGCGGCTGCCCGGGAATCCAACAGCCAATCTGTCAACTTCTATATCTCTGAGACTCCTCAAGCTTCAAATCCTCCAAATATGGTCTAAAGCAACATTTTACAGAAAAAACAGCAGCATCCCCTGTACAATTTTATCAAATCGCTCAAAAAATGGTTTTTGACCTAATTTTTTGCTCGGGTACCGTAATCCTGCGCAGTCAGAGGCTATGGATCACCTAGACTTGAAAGCATTTATCCCTGGGCCACCCTCTGATCAATTTTACCATCTTTCCCTTTTAGTTTACATCTGAGAGCTTTTTTAGCCCAAAAATCATGATTTGACCCCCTTGCCCTTTTCATAATTTGGTTCTGATTAGACCAAGATGACCGGAGCACCTGAGAGATCTGAAAATGACACTGACTGGGCTGACTTCTGAGCTCGAGAGCTCACACGGAGTGACGGC
>JAOXJP010011951.1:0-32120 GCA_025762735.1 Platanus orientalis | reverse complement strand
AAAAAGAAAGATAAAGAAAAAGAAAGCAAGGAAGAAAAGCTTTGTACCCAGGTGAGTCCCCCCCTTCTCTTCATTTTTTTATCTCCTTAGACCCCTTTTGTTGTATTCAACCCACCCATGAACCCCTTAAAGCAGTCTCATGGTGAGACATGGGAGAGATAGGTTTCTCTTCCTTGCTGTTTTCTTTTGACCCACCACCCATGGTATAGGGACCATAAGTCCCTCTATACTTCGAATTTGGAGCTCAAATTTGAACTGAGAATCACTAACATAGTGATTTATCAGCCCACCAAATTTGAGCCCCAAATGACACCGTTTGACCCTTAAAGTGGAGCCCACTTACTCATTGTGCAAACATGATCTACACAGCACCACCTGAGCAGTGGTTAATTCTGAAATTTTAACTTTTAACTTATGTATGATCTGTATGAAATTTTTCTTGTATTTAGTAGATATCTAATTTAGACATCATCAGTAATTTTTAGACTTCATTTCATCATAGTTTAGGTATTTTACTACAATTTTCATTTGGTTATTTTTCTGCTGCCTCTATTTTGTTTTCAGTCTAGTTATATAGCTTGTTTGTTAAATAACTTATTGTGTATATATTGTTTTGCTCTCAAATTTGTATAGTAACTTCATAACTCCCTATTCTTGTTCTCCACCAAATTTAGGCCCAACCCCATGTGTATAACTCCTGGAATGGGCCCCACAATTTTCAATTTTTGTCAAATTCTGTGCTAAGTAGCACATAATCCACAGCTTAAAAAATTCCAAATGGGGTCCACCCTTGTCCAATGGGGCTGAAATTTTCCAAGGAGCCTTCTAGGATGACAACCCAATTCTCTAAAAATTTTCCGACCCAAAATCCCAAAAAACAGGCTATTGTTTTCTAACTCAGAACCAGTAAGATCAGGCGTACATCCTAAGATCAGGCGTACCAACCTGAATATCCCACTCTGATATCCCCACGTGTCCAGTGACATAGAAGGGTTAATGTACCTTAAAAAATTCCCTAGAAAAGATGTCAAACCTCTGGTCTTACTAAGACATCAGAGTGGGGCACATTTAGGCCATTACGCCTGAACTTTCACTATGTGAAAGATCAGGCATACCTCTATTTTAAGCGTACAGCCTGAGATCAAGTGTATCTATATTTCAGGCATACCCTGGTCATTCAGGCATACCTATTTGGAATTATTCCCTTCCTCTTCCTAGATGTCTAGTAGTTCACAGCAACCAACTGATATACAAAACTCCATAATGTATTTCATGAATAATTTCCAGAACCTGGAAATGACTTCAGAAAAAAAGTGGGGCTCATCCAAGGTAGTACGTCTAAACTTCCACTTTGTGAAAGATCAGACATACATATAGAGTTCAGGCGTACTAATTGGGAAATTCCCTATTTTACCCCTTCTGATAAATCAGAAGGTGGGGATGAAACCCCATACTTTCAGAATCATAAGAAACCTTTCTTTTAACCTCCAAAACCCTTCTCTAACCTTTGAACATAGACCAAGTCCAATACCAAACATCTAAGTGCCCAACACCTGAGTTTTACCTGAGAGACAACGTTGGTGTCATAGCTGCTACATCAGTGTAATCCGGCTGAGTAACCTGACCCAATCATTGTCTTTCAATTATTTTTGACTTTTTATAGTCTCCATCTTACTCAAGAGTCATGTCGTATTGGTTCACGACCTAAAGACCCTGGGACTTGGCCATAGCTCAGTTAAATTCATAAAACACTCACATTGGTATAACATAGTCTTGACCCCTTTTCACTAACGTATTTCAGCAGTGAGGAGTACTTTGTAAGTATACGAACTCCCTAAAATAAATCTACCATGAATCACTCTCATAGTCAGACGTATTTGACTATCGAGATTTGCACATACAACAAACCCCCAGAACTACATGCAGTTTGATGCCGACAAAACCATAGGAACACTGAACCATACAAGATCAGGTATGTAGGAAATTGGAGACTGTCACAGGTTCAATTGCAATGATCACACCACGGGGGTGGTTTAGACCAATAAAAATCAAAAGAACATTATTAATTCCTTTTCGCTTACTGGCACTTCGAAATTGCTAGGTTAGAGGAGCCACCCTAAAAAAGTGGGTAATTAGGGTGCCTAACACCTTCTCAAATTGCAACCAAATAGCTTACCCAGATCCCTAGAAAACCAGACCAGTTAGAGAGTCAACCCTAGGCTCAAATGCTTAACCCAAGTCCTAAAAAGCCTGCAACCCTCTTTTCCCCCGAGAAGGAAGCAGGCGTCCAACCCCGCCTATAAAAACCCGAGTTGGTGGCAACTCTGAACCCAAGTCGGCTGGGTGCAGTTCCACCCTGTTTTTCCGCGATGCCCACAATAAAATAAGTATAAAGACAAGTAAGATGAGTTTTAATTATAAAGTCATTGCATAAGTCAAGTTTTTGAAATTTGCATAAAAAAGTTTTCAGCATGTTTTAGAAATCTTAGTTCACTTATATTTTAGTCAAGTTTTTGAAAATATCCGTGCTAAGTTTTGACTCATATTCTGTTGTAGCTTTTATGTAATAACCTGTGAGCCATGGAACTTACCCTTCCATACTGTTTTTCAGATTAGCATATTGTTAGCAGATGGTGTCAAGGTACTGATAGTGATACAAAGAGGCGTGAAGATTTATTAATGAACTTATTTGATATTCAGTTTTCATACATTTGACATCAGTTTAGTTTATTATTTTCAGTTATTTGTTCAGACATCATTTATTTCAGTTATGTTTGTGACACATGTAGTGGGATGTGTTTAGTTGATGAGACAGGATAATTGATTTAGTCTTGGTTACGGAAATCATTATTTAAAAGGTTTATGAAAGTGATATGGATGTTTTAGTTTCCTTCCACTATGATGTTAATGATTTAGAAGTTTAATTATGTTATACATGGTGATGGTTTTGAGTTAAAAGTTTATATTCAATTACATTTATGAATGGCATTGAATGATCTAAGTAAATGCAAAGATGTAATAGAAAAAAAAAATTTAAGGACCCTTTTATATTGTTCCGTTGCAAAGGGTCTTGAGCAAGAGAAAGAAGAAGAAGAGTATTAAATAATTAACACTTCAAAGTCTTATCTAGTGATGGGAATTCAAGGGCGTTACTAGTTCTTTGTATGACCTTTTTGACCTCTCAAAAGGAATATATTTTTCTTTTTCCCTTTAAGTAGTCAAATCCAATGCACATGCACTTTTACTAGTATGTCACAGTATTTTTGAACACTAAGGAGTGAGGAGAGTTGCTTCGCTTGCCCAAGAGTAAGGTGTAAGCCTCATGAACATGCCTTTATTAGTTTTTTTTTTTTTTTAGTAATTAGCATAAAACAGGGTAATTGATTTTTTTAACACACATTTACAAATAAGAAGGTTCACTGTTTCTCTAGATGAGGAGAAACATGTTGGTTTGTGTTTTATTGGGCCTATTAGGGTTAACATAGATTAACCTTTGTTGGACTTGAGAGTTGAGTAAGAGGGGAAAAATAATTTTTATGATTTTCTGAAATTTTCTTATCTTCTCCTTCCTTTTCTTTTTAAAAGCCGTATGACATGGTTATTTGGCTCATGCCTCGGAATTGATGCATAAAAACACCTTCAGAAACAGTCATATCATAAAGCAAAGAAAGCTTGATAAATAGAAACCAAGAAAGCAGTTCAGCTCCAAACCTGCATAGATGACATCCCCAAGTCCATCAAGATCCCGTCAACTCCATGGATTGAAAATTTCTCATCAACCTCACTAAGAACAGATTTGATATCTTTAAAATTTTTCAAAAGAGTGTATGCTTGCACGTTTGAAACAAAGCCACACGAATTATCATTCAAAATAGCATGGATCTGAGCTTCAGCTTTTTCATGTGCCACAGGATCAACATCCAATCCAACATATACTTGCAATTCAGAATGGGCCTGAATTATCTGTTTTTTATACAAAATGAAAAGAAAAGAAAAGAAAAGAAAACTTGTCAGACTAGATGCATGAAGAGGATGAGAAAAGTAACATCAGTTCTAATAGGAGAGGATTTATATAACAATAGAAATAGAAATGAACCAAAGAGTGCATGTCTTCTATAGGTCAGTTAGGCCTGTTAAATTATATGGTATTAAGGCCTTGTCTGTTTTGCAATAATTGGGTCGGAAAGAATGTTGGTCAGAAAACAGCCTAGGAATCCCTAGGATTCCAATTGGAATCCGATTAGAATCAAAATGGTTGATTCTTTCAAATCCCATCTGATGCTTCTCTGAGGTTGGAAAGAAGTTAAAATAAATTTTCTTTGCAAGTGTCTGAATGATAGTAATTCACAGGAGTCCTATAGCATTTATTCCAAAAATGACTTACAATTATTGAACGATTGCCATCATCTTTGCTACCAAAAAGATGAGAACCCTGTTGAATTGGTCAAAAAGGAAGAACCAAACAAACTGCTAGCGGAAGTGGGTCATGACTTTCAGCAGCCTCCTATTGATACGTCATCAAAGTGTATAGTTAAGTTTGTGAACCAGTGAAAGTTGATCAGGATAATTTGGGAAAAGCTTTTTTTATGTGAATGGATGAACACACTTAAATCAACAAAGAAGTTAAGCTTGATATGGAAATTCGCACATTGTAGAAAAGAAGTATGAGGAACCGTTGGATCACCAAAGCAATGGAACATAGGCATTTGGTTTTTGTTAAGCAATCCATGTGTTTATGAGGTCCATTTAGTTGCTCAAACTGGACTTCGATAGTTGGAATATCAGTTCCAACTCTGAGTAAAATCATGAAACATAAAAAGCCCCAACATAAAAACATTAATGGTAAAGAGAAGACTTCACTAGCAACAACTGAATGAAAGATCAGAATAGGAGAAGGAACGAACAAGAGAGAGAGTTCCCTACCTATCAATGCGGTTCCTGGCCTTCAACAAAAACTTCTCATTATCCTACTCCGCAACTCTCACCAACCTATCTAATAAATTCGCCTTCTCTTCAAATCCAAGGCTTTCAATTTCACATTGACACGTTCAGGTCAGCACAGGCTGGGATTTCCAAGATCCCGGTTAAGCTTGGGTTGAGAAGTAGAATCCCATTATAAAATTTTTTTGTCCTGAACTTAAAAATATAAATAAATAAATAAAAAGACAAGACAAAGTCTCCAGGTATTCACGGCTGGACAAAGCCGAACCAGAGAGAGAGAGGTGGCCCGTGCTCATCTTTGTTATGGCACAACTACAAAAGAGATCTGAATAAGAACATGGACCTCCCTCTCCATTCATACCTTAGAAAAACCCTACATCCAAAAAATGTCATTTTTTTTACAGAAATTAGGGGAAACCAATCCATTGATCATTCTTGTTCAAGAAATACATAAACAGAGTAGATTGGGTTGAAAACCCAACATGCAGATAATCATCATCGGTAAAAGATGAAAAATACCAACAACAAAAAAAAACCCTGAAAATGGTGAATGCTTCTTCAAGCTTGTGTTCATCATTGATGGCCGAAGATGGAGTCAGATGTGGGACTTGACCGTTGTTGGTGATTGTTTGGGTTTTTCTCTCAGAATGGAAGGCAATTCCGACCATTTTTGGTCGGAATGAGAAAGGAAGGAGAAATATGAAGGATGGGTTTCTGCTCGGAATTGCACGTCAACCTAGGTGGTTTTCTTACTGTATCAGATGTCCAAAAAACTTGTTTTCCTAGGAAAACAAGGGGTAGGAAATGTATCAGACAAGGCCTAAGGAAAGTATGGGGATACCAAAAAGCTTGGGATTATTCGAACTGCAACATCGATGAAACAGTCAGGCTACCTTGCCTCAAAGAAAACACAAGGGAAGTAGCTTTGCCACTAAACAAGAAAATCCATATAGCCAGGGGAAGAGCCAGGGAGGCAGAAGTAACCACCCTCCTCGGCCAATGGAAGTGGAAATCGATGACAAAGAGAGTATTTTTGCAATACATTGTTATCATTTAATGAATGATAATTGGGTCAATACACTTCATTTTTCTCAATCCCCCATTTTCTCTTCTCCTTTTTCTTCGCTTTCTTCCTTCATCCAATACACAAGGGCCCTCAATTTCTATTCCCCATCTCCAAAGTCTCTGACACCAATACACCAAACCTATATTATTACACATTATGACTTATGAATTATCATAATATCCCTCTCAAACAGGGCATAGATATCTCACAATGCCAACTAAAATCCACAGCGTAAGAATATTAGCCAGTTGATCCGCTATTCTGAGTCTACTGACAAATGGAAGAATCATTGCATTAAATGCAACTTTTTCTCAAATAAAATATCTCTCGACCTCTTTGTGCTTTGTTCTTCCATACTGAACTGGAGCACAAATAACACCAATGTTGTCCTTATTACCACATTACAACTTTATCTTTGATTGAACTGGAGATCCAATCTCTATCAATAAGATCTTGATCCACCTAGTTCGCATGCTTCAAGTGCCATGAATTACTTTCATAATCCAGCTTGAGGTTGGCTTCCAATGAAATATCAAATGGCTTTGCACTAAGCTTTCCACCTTTGCTAAAAATACTTTGTGCTTCTGAATCTTATCAAGATGTTACCTGTTACAACTAAATCATTTACATACATGATCAAGCCATCGTTGTGACACACATGATTCACAAAGTTTAATTAGCATGCACTAAATACACCCATATCTTTTCACAATTACACTGAATCTTTCAAACCAAATTCTAGGGAACTATTTGAGATTAAATTTCCTTCTTCAACTGACATACTTTATCTTCTTGAATTTGTACTTGGGAGTCTAAGAGGCAATGTCTTGTAAACTACGTCCTATAAATCCTTGTGAAGAAATGTGTTCATCAAACTGATAAAGCAGCCAAAGACAAACTACTTGCAAGTGAGAGAAAAACTATAACTGAATTCATCTTGGAAACCAGAGAAAACATCTCTGGATAATCAATTCCACAAGTTTGTGTGAATCCCTTAACAACCAACTCATCCTTATATATATCAATTGTCCAATTAGCTTTGCGCTTTCCTGTATACAACCAATTACAAAACCTCCATCTCCGCTTCCCACTTTGGATGGTCCAATGCTTCTCCAACACTAAAATAAATGGACATTGAAGACAATGAGGAAACAAAGGACCAAAGGGGAAAGAAAGTGAATCATAGGAAACAAAGTGAGAAATAGGATGAACAATTGTACAAGTATGTTTCCCCTTGATAAGGCAATGGGAACAGCATCATCAGGAATATCAAAAAAAAAAGTAAAGAATCACTTGGACTAGAATTAACTAGAATGACAGGTTCTGGATAAACACACTTAAACTAAGAGACTTGTTTAGTTGAGGTAGATTTCACCTTCAGACATCTATAGTAGGTTTGAATTCCTTTTTCTCTCTTTTAGTAGACTTGAATGAAGAAAAATAATGGGAAACAAATGATGAAAGACTAGGAGGATTTGCTACAAATATTGAAAGGGGGATATTTTCATTACAATTACTCTCCCCTTGAAGAGAAACACCAAAAAAAAAAAAATGAAGGAACAGACCTGATGACAGTAAAATAAAAAAAAATCAAACTACTTTCCCATCACTGGATTGTAAAATTATACCATTCTGGGTAGATGGATACCCAAAAAACATATAGTGATAGCAAGGTCTAGGCGTCTAGCACTAAAGCGGAATACAACAACATGGCACATGAGGCATGTGAACTAATGTGGATAGGTCTTAAACGCTTGGATTTCTAATTCAGCCAGGCATGAACTGTTATTGACACATAATCCAATTTAGCGTGACAGAACATAGCACAGAGCACAGCAGATATTATATTTGAGAAAGAGTTAAGTGCAAAATAATCAGTCTTCCATTTGTCTAAACAGATTATTAGGTGGCTGATAGTATTACAAAGGGTCAAAGGCAATGGCTTCTAATCATTGTTGTGAAATTATTGGCAAGTTGGCCATGTTAGATATCCAAGCCCCACCTGAAGGGGAGTGTTATGATGAGCCTAAATCCAAAAGGCCTTATTGTGTAGTAACACAAGATTGACGTATTGTTTCACACACTCGAGTTGTCCTCTTATTATACATGTATACCAAATGAGTGTAGACCTTATTTGGATCAATACAATCCATTCTCCTCAATCCCCCATTTCTCTTCTCTTCTAAAACTTTATCCTAGGCACTACCGTACTAGGGCTTCAATCTGCACCATATACACTGACTCTACAAATGCGATTAAATGAATTTTGTAACCATTTAAGTATCATTGGAGAGTGTGAACTCTTGCTTCAAAGTTAGAAAAGAAATTTAAGACATATGTGTTTAAGATATCAAGCATACTCAAAGAAAAGCCAAGCAGTTAGCTAGCTGTGATTTTCTATCCACATTTGTACTCAAGATGTAGTTATAATTTTGTTTTCTCATATGCTCCCCAGCAGATTATCTCAGCTTATCAAGAATGATGCCACTAGCTGTCGATGTAAATGCTTGTGATTTTTATTTCATTTATATAATGCAATTCTGGTGAGAGTCCACCTATCCCAAGCTAGCCCACAAAAGAACAAGAAAAATACATATTCCAAAGATCCCTTGTTGAAGTGTATTCTTTGTGTGTGTGTGTAAAAGAAAAACTAAAATCTCTAATTCATACATTCAGCAGTCCTGCTGCTACAATTAGTATGGTAGTACCTAATCTACATGAGATAGCTAGTACATTTTCAGTTTGGATACTCGGGCACCCTACGTAGATCCATTGGACAAAAATCCAGTTTGATCGGTGTCTCTAACCATTAGAAAATATATTTTCTTCTAAAAAGACTAGCAGGCTTGTATTTTTGACTGACCAAAAAGGATAGTAGTTTAGGTGGTTATAATAATCTGATTGGGCTGATATCTGATATGAAAAATCTACAAGATTGGGCCCACAAGTTGAAGGCTGATATGCAAAACTTGTATGGTAGGGGGGCCATAAGTTTTCCAAATCTGAACCTGAACAAAGTAAGAAGAATATCCCAACAACTAAACCTTTCCTTTCCATCCAATCCAATATTCAGGTCCACCTAAAAATGGAGTAGGTTCATTGGAAAACAAATTTCCATGCCATTGATGATGCCTTGATTTTAAGGCATTCTTGGGAAATTGTCACTCAACTAATTTTCATGTATTCTGATATCTGATATAGGACACACACACAAGCATGGTTAAGGTTGCATTTGGATAAACTTTTAGGAGCTGATTTCTGACTTCTAGCGACAACACAATTTGGCATTTGGTTTGCAAGAATTGAAGTTACTTTAAATAGTTAAAGTAGGAGAAAGGAAGAAAACACACACATGCACACACATTGTAACACACCGCATTACTTTCAACTAGCTAAAATGTAAATACCAATTATTCGAGGTGAGAATGCCAATATAGGTATTAATGGAGGACCACTTTAGTGCTTGTGTCATGAGAATGGACCAAGAGAGGAAAGTGAAAGAGAAATAATAATAATAATAATAATAAATAATACCCCTGACCGATGAGGAATCTGTTTGATCGATCAGGCAGATCCCAGAAGTTTTTACCCCTCTCTACCTGATCGATCAAGGGAAAACCTAATTGATCAGAGCGCCAAAAACCCATCTCTGCATGATCGATCAAGCAAAATCCTGATCGATTAGAAGAACTATGATCGATCAGGATCAAGATTTTGCCTGATCAATCAGGATCGGAAAGCTTGGAAATCTCATGGAAACCTGTGTCTAGCACGTTAATTTGCTTTCAAACTCATATGGGACTTACTTGGAACGAGATAAAGACCTTAAGTTTACCCTCTTTAGACCTAAAAACATAAGAAAAGAGTAAAGAGGAAAAAGATGAAGAGTTTTGGGAGAAAGAAGAAAGAAAACCCCAATTTGGCAAAGATAAGCTATAGAAACCCACACCATAAGAGATTTCGCTAACTTTTGAAATTTTCATACAATCTCACCGTTCTTGGTGTTCTACACCATTAATATTGTAAAGAAAGAATGATTGAAGGATTCCTTGAAGAGGAAGCTTAAGGATAAGGGGATTTTACAAGAAAAAACTTGAGGATCCAAGAAGAAATAGCTATTGTAAGTGGTTATACATGATGTACACTCATTTTTACTCTTAGGATCTTAAATTTATGCTCCCCAAAGTTTTGATTTGAAGTTTTATGGTCTAAGCACCATGGATTTCAAGGATTATGACATGAAAATGGTTTTATTCTACATTATCCATTGCATATGTTTAAGAAACAAATGATGTAAGATTTAGAGATGAGACCAAATGTCTCTTAAGTATAAGTTTTGAAAGAAATAAATAAAGAGAAATGTCACACTCCAAATCCGGGTTCGAGGCATGACAATGTTGGTATCAAAGCCAAGTTTATAGATTCTGAAGACAATCTAAGTGTGATGGATTATGTAAGATGTGTGGCTGATATTTGGATAAGCCAGTGAAAATTTTTAAGGATCGATTGATGATCTATGCTTAGTGCTTATATGATTAAGGAAGTCAAATGCAATAGATATGATGTGATCATTGATGGATACAAGATCCTAAATCTATTGTTTTTTTATTCTAGGAAAAAGATGCCGCCACGTAGGTGTACTAGATCAGCCTCAACTACTCCTAAGCCAAGAAACTGATAATTTGGCCGGAGTCTTGGGAGTCATCAAGAGTCTAGCAAATGTAGTCAAAGAACATATGACTAATGGAGGTCAACCTAGAGAAAGAAATGTTGGGAATAAAGGCAATGCCATAGAACAATTCCGAAGGATGGGACCATGAGAGTTTATGGGGACCCCAGATCCCATGAAAGTTGAGGCATTAATTATGCAAATGGAGAAAAAAATTAAGGTAATGGGTTGCTCCAAAGAACCGAAGGTCTCATTTGCCTCTTTCAGGCTTAAGGGAGAGGCAGAGCATTAGTGGAGAGCCACCAAAAATACGTTACCTCTTAATGAGGAGGAGCCTTTGACATGAGATATTTTCTTAGATGCTTTCTGCGATAACTACTTTTTAGAAAGTATAAGAGATGAAAAAGAAATGGAGTTTATGGAGCTTGTCCAAGGAAACAAGATGGTGCTCCAATACAAGGCAAGGTTTATTGAGTTAGCTCGGTTTGCACTGCACATCACCTTGGATAACCCCAAAAAGGCAAAGAGATTTCTAAGAGGGTTGTGACCGGCCATTCAAATGAGGATGACTACAATGAGGCTGAGAACATTCGCCAATGTAGTGGAGACAGCAAAGTTAGTTGAAAAAGTTGGGAACAAGGCAAGAAGGGTCCTCAATTTGGGGGACCTCACAAATGAGAGGACTATCCTAAAACATCCAAGAGGAAGGCTCCAATGGTGAGGGAAACCAAGGCACCATATCAAAAGGGTGTTTGGACCATATCAGAATTGTGCAAGAATGCATGGAGGAATGTGTTATCGTGAGACTAAAGCATGCTACAAATGCGGCCAAGTGGGCCACATGATCAGGGATTGTCCCACATGAAAGGAGAGGCAACCAAACCTGAAGATAGGTAGCAGAAACAAAAGATCCAAGGACGCGTGTATGCCATCACCGAGCAAGATGGCAAGGCATCCAAGTCTGTGGTTATAGGTACACTTACCCTTATTTTCTCATGATGCATGGATTTTGATTGATCCCAGATCTACTCATTCATTTATAGCCTTTGATTTTATGAGATATGCCAATTCTATGCTTGAACCTTTGGACTATGTGTCATTTGTTTCTACTCTCCTCAGTAAGACTATGCTAGCTGAGTTTGTGTGCAAGTCTTGCATGCTTAAGGTGGGGGATAAGGAGTTAATGGCTGATTTGATCATTTTAGAAATGGACGATTTTGATGTGATATTGGGTATGGATTGGCTAGCGGCTTATCATGCTATCATTCATTGTTATTCGAATGAAGTGGTATTTAGTATGCCAGGCCAACCCGAGTTCTCATTTCAAGGGATAAAGAAATAATCCTTTTCTTGTGTGATTTTTGTCAACCAGGTGGGTAAATTACTCCAGAACGATTGGCAAGGTTATCTAGCATATGTCATAGATAACCCAAAGAAGGGACTAGAGTTAAAGATATCCCTACTGTTAAGGACTTTGTAGATGTGTAGATCTTCCTAGATTGCCACTTGATAGGGAGATAGAATTTGCTATTGACTTAACTCCGGGAACCATACCCATCCTTATAGCACTGTATCGAATGGTGCATGCTAAATTGAAGGAACTGAAGGTGCAATTACAAGAACTCTTAGAAAGCGGTTTCATACGCCCAAGTGTATTCCCTTAGGGTGCTTTGGTACTTTTTGTGAAAAAGAACGGGTCGATGAGATTATGTATTGACTATAAACAGTTGAATAAGGTGATCGTGAAGAACAAGTAACCCTGTTGCCGAGAATTGATGATTTGTTTAAACAGTTGTAAGGGGCAAGGGTCTTTTCAAAGATCGACCTAAGGTCAGGTTACCATCAACTCAAGATTAGAAAAGAAAATGTACTCAAAACTGTATTTTGTACTAGTTATGGACACTCTAAGTTTTTGGTGATGTCATTCGGGTTGATGAATGCCCTGTTGCCTTTATGGATTTGATGAACCGAGTGTTCAAATCTTACTTGGATAGATTTGTGATAGTGTTCATAGATGACATACTCATATATTTTAAAAGTCAAAAGGAGCATGAAGAACATATAAGAATCACGTTGCAAACTTTGAGGGAAAAGAAGGTAAATGAGAATTTCAACAAGTGTGAATTTTGGTTAGACCAAGTAATGTTTTTAGAGCACGTGATAGATATCCAATGATGGAATTTAAGTGGATCCAAAGAATGTGGAAGCGGTAGTTAATTGGACGAGACTGACAAATGTGTCTGAGATTCATAGTTTTTTGGGTCTTGCCAGCTACTATAGAAGATTTGTTGAGGGTTTCTCTCGTATAGTGGGACCTTTAACTAAATTGACTCAAAAGCATGTGAAGTTCTAATGGAGCAATGAATGTAAAATGAATTTTCAAGAGTTGAAAGATAGTTTTTGTCCCAATCTTTACCTTCGAGCTCAGGAGGATTTGTGATCTATAGTGATGCTTTAAGAAAAGGTTTGGGATGTGTGCTTATGCAATATGGAAGAGTGATAACATATGCTTCTAGACAGCTTAAGTCGTATGAGCAGAACTATCCCACACATGACTTGGAGTTAGCGGCAATAGTTTTTGCACTAAAGTTTTGAAGGCATTACTTGTATAGTGAAACTTGTGAGATCTTCACTGATCATAAGAGCCTTAAATATATTTTCTCCTAGAAATAGCTAAATTTAAGACAAAAAAGGTGGATGGAATTGATTAAGTATCATGATTGTACGATTCATTATAATCCCGAGAAAGCAAATGTTGTAGTTGGTGCATTGAGTAGAAAATCATTGATTAGTTTTTCTTGCTTAACTGTTAGGAGAGCTTCCTTATTGGGAAATTTGAAGAAGATGAATGTGAATCTACAAATGAATGAATTAAGGATGTTTTCGTACAGCTTTGAGTGCAGCACACAATCATTGAAAAGGTGAAGGGTGCTCAAGGTGTTGACCCTCAATTTATAAGAATTATGGATGAAGTAAAGAAAGATTAGTGAACTGATTTTTCAATTCATAAACATATTGTTTTGCGATTTGGGAATCGCCTGTGTTCCAAATGATCTCAAACTGAGAAGGGAATTTAGGGAGGAAGCTCATGGAGTTGCTTTCACCGTTCACCCAGGTAGCACCAAGATGTATCAAGACCTCAAGGGTGTATATTGGTGGAACAATATGAAGAGAGACATTGTTGATTTTGTGTCCAAATGTTTAGTCTGTCATCTTGTGACGAACAAACATTAAAACCCCGTTGGAGAGTTACAACACCTTGATATTCCAAAATGGAAGTTAGGACATATCACTAAGGATTTTGTGGTTGGTTTGCCGAAAATGGCCAAGGGACTTGATGCCATTTGGGAGATTGTGGACAGGTTGACCAAGTCTGCCCAATTTTTGCTAATCAAGATTTCGTATTCCCTCGATAAGTTGGTTCAACTTTATGTCAGTGAGATTGTGAAGCTACATGGTGTTCCTGTCACTACTGTTTTGGAAAGAGATCCCCATTTTACTTCCAAGTTTTAGCGTAGTTTGCAACTAGCCATGAGGACAAAGTTGAATTTCAGTACAACTTTTCATTCCCAAATAGATGGTCAGTCAGAGAGAACCATCCAGACTTTAGAGGACATGTTATGAGCTTGTGTGTCAAATTTGAAGGGTAGTTAGGATGTCCACTTATCATTGATCGAATTTGCATACTACAATAGTTATCAATCTAGCATATACAAATGGCTGCTTTTGAAGCCCTATATGAAAGGAGGTGTAGATCACTTATTTGTTGGGATTAGGTTGGTGAAAGAAGTTTGCTTGAGCCGGAACTTGTTCAAGTGACTACGAAGAAGATTTGACTAATCTGTGGCAGACTTTTAACAACTCAAAATAGGCAAAAGAGCTAGAGAAGAAGGGATCTTGAATTTGAGATTGAGGACCATGTTTTCTTAAAGGTGTATCCAACGAAGGGTGTTATGAGATTCAGAAAGAAAGACAAGTTAGAACCCAGGTTTATTGAACCTTTCCAAATTTTGAAACAGTTGGTGTTGTGGCATACAAACTAGCATTACCTCCGGAGTTATCATACGTACATGATGTTTTCCATGTTTTCCATGTGATCATAACAATTCATGAAAAAGACATAATGACTCGTATTACAAGGAGTATGAGTGATTTTGGCAAATTCGTGCATCAATGCTCTCTTCAAGATAGCCCCTTAACTTATGCAAAGTTCACTTGGACTAATGGTCACGGTTATCTGAGTCTTTACCAGCTAGATAGATTCCTAATCTCTAGGTGTTGGAAGGACAAATATCCACGATTTGTCCAAGAAATCCTTCCAAAGATTGTGTTGGATCATTGGCCCATTTTGTTATGCACATTGAAAGGGAACTTTGGTCCAACCCCGTTTAAAGAACATATTCAACAATGGTGGAATGAATGTGAAGTATATAAGTGGGAAGGATTTCCATTTATGAAAAAGCTTTAGTATGTAAAGAAAAAAATTCATTGACTGGAATAAGACCACTTTTGGGAAGCAAAATGAGAACAAAGGTAAATTTTGGGGTGAAATCCAAACCTTAGATAAGAAGTTGGAAATAGTGGGTTTTTTCCATCATTGGCAAATATACGGATAATTCTTTCAGGGGAAATAGAAATGTTGTGGCGAAGGAATTCATTGGGAAACAAAAAGCAAAATGCAAATAGTTAAAGGAATGTGCTGGGAACACAGAAATTTTTTCACAAGATTGCAATTGAAAAGAAAAGAGAAAGCTTGATAACTAGATTGTGTGTCCAAAGGGTAGAGGTGGATGACTTGAATCTAATTAAACATGAAGTAATCAGGGTTTTTCAGAGTTATATGCGAGGGAAGATAAGGAAAGGCCTATTATTGGAAATCTCTTTTCCAATTCATTTAATATAGAAAGGGCTAGAGATCTTGAGGCAAGGTTTTCTGAAGAGGAAGTCAAGGAGGCCATCTTTAGTATGGGTAAAGATAAATCCTCGAGGCCCGATGGTTTTCACTGCTCTTTTATCAACAATGTTGGGATACCTTAAGAAAGGACTTAATGAAAGTGTTTGTAGAATTTTTTCGAGAGGGAAACTATCAACAAGGTGTGAATGCCACATTCATTGTTCTCATTCCTAAGGAGGAAGCTAAGGATTTTTCAGATTTCAAACCCATTAGTATTGTGGGTAGTCTTTATAAAGTCATTGCAAAAGTCTTATCATTGAGATTGAGACATGTTATGGACGAGATGGTTTCTAATACTCGAGAAGCTTTGTCGAGGGGAGACTGATTACGGATGACATTCTTATGGCCAATGAGTGTGTAGACTGGAGAAGAAAATCTAAAAAACTAGGATTGGTTTGCAAAATTGATATGAAAAAGAATACGATAGAGTGGATTGGGATTTCCTTCGATGGACTCTACAGAAAAAAGGTTTTGGAGAAAATTAGATTGCTTAGATCATTGGCTGTTTGGATCATCCTCATTTCTCTATTATGATTAATGAAACATTTAAGGGGTTCTTCAGATCCTCTAAGTGGTTGAAACAAGGTGATCCTTTATCCCCATTTTTATTCACTCTAGTAGCCGATGCCTTTAGTGCATTGATGTCTAAGCATAAAGAGTATTTGCTTCTTGAGGAATTTTCCTTGGGGGGAGGTTTCTCTATTTTGCATTTATAATTCGTTAATGACACCATTTGTTTTATTGAAGCCAAGGAAGAGCAGGTGTACATCTAAAACATAATCTATGGGTATTTGAGACAATTTTGGGCCTTAAAGTAAACCTTTCAAAATCTGGTACAACTAATATCAGTGTCGATGTAGTGGAGCTGAATAATTATGCTGAAATGCTTGGTTGCAAGGTGGAGTCATGGTGGTTGAGATATTAGACCTCCCTTTGGGTGGTTCCCCTAGATCTAGTTCCTTTTGGGACTTTATGGTGGAGAAGGTTCAAAAGAAGTTAGCATGTTGGAAAAGATCTTACATTTCTTTGGGCGGTAGGATCACTTTATTAAAGGCGGCGATGTCTAATGTACAAGTATATTATATGTCGCCTTTCAAGACACCTGGAAAGATCATTCATCAGTTGAAAAAATGTCAAAGGGATTTTTTATGGGAGGGTAGATTGGAAAAGAATGATCATTAATGAAGTGGTTGGAGGTGTGTAAGCCAAAAACATTATTCGTGTATTCCCATTATTCTTTCCAAATGTCTGTTTTGTATTTAGAAATGGGCAACCCATTAAAATTTGGAAGGATCTTTGGTGGGGAGACCAACGCCTTTTAGCTTCCTTTCCAAGATTGTTTATATTTCTAATCAAAAACATGTTCTAGTTTATGATGTCCTTTTCTAACTCAACATTGGGGCTTTCTTGGAATTAATCTTTCTCTAGAGACCTTTTTGATTGGAAAGTGGATATGTTGGAAAATCTACTCTCTAGTATTAAAGATGTATTTCTTTTAAATTTGGTCCCTGACAAAAGGATTTGGATCCTTAAGTCTTAAGATACCTTTTCCTCCAAGTCTTTCTTTAAGGCTATCCTTCCCCACCAAAATCTGTTTTTTTCTTTTAAAAGGATTTAGAAGTCCTTCTTGAAGACCTGCAAGATCAGTAATGGAGAAAATAAAGAAGAGGAGAAAGAGGGAGGAGAAATTGGGGTTAATCGTATGAGAGTGATTGTCTCTCCATACGTAAGGGTATTTATTCATAAGAGTTTGTACACCGACATAATGGCCTATATACGTATTATAGTATGATATAAATACCCTCAAGACATACATTCTTTCACTCCCCCTCAAGCTAGAGAATAAATATTGAGCATTCCCAGCTAGCTCACTAGAAACATGAACTGCAATCCACTCAAAGCCTTAGTAAATATGTCGGCCAGCTGATCATGAGTTTGGATAAAAGGGGTACAAATATTACCCTTCTTGAGATGGTCCTTGATAAAGTGACGATCAACCTCTACATACTTAGTTCGATCATGTTGCACAGGATCATGCAATACTGATGGTAGTTTTGTTGTCACAATAGAGACTCATAGGTCCCTGGATGTAAAATCCCACTCCGGATTGCAACATTTTCAACCACAATGATTCACAAATTTCATGAACCATAGACTTGAATTCTGCTTCAATACTTGATCTACCTACCACAGACTATTCCTTGTTTCTCCAAGTAACCAAGTTCCCTCCAATGAGGGAGCAATATCCAGATGTAGACCGACGATTTGTGAGTGAACCAGTCAAATCGGCATCAGTGTAAATCTCAACATGATGATGACCATGTCTCTTGTATAAGAGACCCATTCCTAGACAACCCTTTAAGTATCTAAGGATCCGGCATGCGGCCTCCATATGATCTTAAATTGGTGCAGCTAATAACATTTACAACATATGTAATGTTTGGGCAAGTAAGGGAAAAGTATATGAGGCGCTCCACCAATCTTTGAAATCTCCCAGCATCAATGACCTTCTCATTGTCATCTTCTTTTAATCGATGATTCACCTCAATTGGTGTAGCACAAGGTTTACAGCCTTCCATGCCAGACTTTTTTAACAAATCTAACAAGTACTTTCTTTGAAACAAAAATATTTATTTATGCATATATAAATAAGTATATATATTCATTCTCCCTTTCCAACAAAGGATTGCTCAAAGTCCATGCCCTTGGTCCCAACAAGTTCCGCCCGGTTGCCACTAAATAGGGGACTTTGGTCCTTTTCTTCTGTGGTATTGTTGTGTATGTGTGAAGAAAATGTTTTGTGATGAAAAAGTGTTTGTAGTGTATATGGTGAATTATAAGCTGACACATATTGTGTTGAGGGTTAAAAACATCCAAAAAAGAGTTGAGATGAAAAAGTAGGCGTCGAAAAAGAGACATCAAATTCAAAACACACACCATAAATATATATATGTGTGTGAAACTAGCAAACTTGCATCAATAGCTTAGTTGGTTAAAGAGTTTATTATAGAGGAGGTCATGAGTTTAATTTTTATCAAAGGTAATGTTTTTTGAAAATTTATGGGCGGTGCATTGGCCCAAGCCCAACCTAAAGCTCAATAAAACTAGGGTTGGGCTTGGGCCTAAAGTTTATAAAAATGTTTGGGCCTGGGCCCAAAATTACCATAGCCGACCGAGCCCTGGGCCTACCCCAGCCCGACCCATGTGCACCCCTAATTCCCAGTTAAATTTTTTAAGGTGTGTTGGCACTTGGCAGGTAATGAAATGTGATATAATGAAGGTGTTATTGGAATTCTACCACAATGCATCATGGTGCAATAGCCTCAACGCCTCATTCATTGCCTTAATTCCTAAAAGACATGGGGCTTCAAAAATCACGGACTTCCGACCAACCAGCCTCTTGGGAGCATGTAAAAATTTCTTGCCAAAATTCTAGCCTATAAATTGGAAGGAGGTATGGAAGACGTTATCTTGAAATGCCAAGGGGCTTTTGTGAGAGGACGACCGATTATAGACTGTGTATTAATTGTAAATGAATGTATTGACATGACGCAGAAAGAGAAGCAAGACGGAATTATTTGTCAGGTGGACCAACAGAAGGCATACGATCACGTCAGTTGGGGAGTTCTGGACTATGTGATGCGCAAGATAGGCTTTAACATGAAATGGGGTAAGTGGATTTGGGTGTGCATGTCTTCCGTCTCCATAGCAGTTCTATTTAATGGGGTTTCTTCGGGCTTTTTCAGAAGTTTTAAAGCAATCCATCAAGGTGACCCCTTATGTCCTTTCCTGTTCATCCTTGTAATGGAAGCTCTTAGTCAATTGGTGCTGGAAACGGATCGAAGGAACATTGTTGAAGGTTGCAAGGTGGACCGTGAGGGCCTATCTATCTCGATCCTCCAATTTGCTGATGACGCTTTATTCTTTCTCAAGGGTACTTCTAACCAATTGGAGAACTTGAGATGCTTGGTGGCATCGGGTTTCAAGGTTAACCTTCTAATATAGCATGCATGATTAAATGTAATGCAAAAAGATCCACAAGTAAATAAAAAATAGCAAATCAACAATAAACTAGATTCCTACTCTTATCAAGTACTAAAAGAAATCAAGAAAGAAAACTAGCAATAAGTCTAATCAGCCTAGCAAAATAGGAGCATATAAAATAATGAAAATTACCACCTAAATACTTAGATTATCAACTACTTTTATGTTAGAGAATAGCTCAACAAAACAATGCATAAAACCTTGTTAGAAGGAACTAGAAAATAGGCTAAGGGAGCATGTATAATGGGCTGGCAACAAGCAATAAGGAGGGGTATGGGAACATTAAAGCGTGTTTTTGGTCACAAAAGCAATAAGAGGTGCTACCAGATGAAAGCAAGCAAATTGGGGACAGGTGTAGGGTGCTGGCAGCAAGTAGTATAGGTCTAAATAAGTGGTAAAATCGCCACAAAAAGGGGTATGTAATCAAGAGAGTACCTAGGCAGCAATATAGATGATGTCTATAGGTTTAGAGTAGACCTCTGACTAGTTGACTACCACCTTCTTCAGTATAGAACCCCTTTCAAACCAAGTCTTCAATCAGCCACAACTATGGAACTCAAAGTAAGAAACCCCCTTCAATGAGGAATTTCAGCAAACACATAGTGTATACAATCTGGGTAGTCACTAATTGATAAGGTAGGATGTCTTTCTACAGCCCAAAAGAGTGATAACAACCCTTTAGAACACCTCCCAACTTAAGGATTCAAGCAGCTACCAAAGAAAAGCTTCAAATTCCAAGTGCACTTCTTTGGAGACTTTCTTCAAACACTTGAAAAACGAGCAATACCCAGCAGAAAATTAATTGTTCTTAAATCAAAGAATTCTTCACACCTTCAAGCAAGTAGGCCTTGTCCTCCATAGACTGTTTGTATGATGCATGTGTTCTCTTATGCAATTGGCTATGCTAAGATAAAGGAATATTCAAAATATGCAAGAACCAATCAACCACAGGCTGGCCGAGTCTTCAAAAGGATTGGATTTTGGATTTTATTCAACCAAAACACCTAAGGAAGTGTTCCTATGTCTGCCGCAGGAATGAGATTATGTATCCCCATATGTAAAGCTAAAACCAAGCCAAGAGGCTTGCCGGAAAACTAGTAAAACAGGGTATGTTTGTATTAAAAAGGGTTTATGGAAATTTTCCGGGTATTGATGACTGACCGAATGGTGTAGGTGTTGTTAGGGACTAATAGAAGTGGATTTTATGTAAAGGAATTGGAGAAAAGGTGGCTGGCTGGTATGTGATAGTAGTGAGAATGATATGAGAGAATATGAAGGTGGTTTAATGGTGGAAGAAGAGTATTGTATGGGTTTTGATTGTGGGCAGCAAGAACCTTAATAAAAACCAGAAAAAATATATGGGAATGAAAAAGAAGACAAGGGGAAGAAGATGGAGTATGGAAGAGATAAATACCTTGAAGGAAATCACCAATCTTCACCTTGGACCCTTCTTTTACTAGAGATCTCTTTGAGTGGGAAATTTCCCTAGTGGGTACGTTTATGGACGACCTTTGCTTGGCTTTTGTCAGTGAGGAGGAGGATAGTCGCATTTGGCCTCCCTCCTCCGATGGTGTTTTCTCAACTAAATCTTTATTCTCTATTCTTTGTTGAGGATAACACCTTCATTTCACAGATCATAGTCAAGAGTATTTGGTGTTCAGCTGCCCCTCCTAGGGTGAAGGCTTTTGCATGGATTGCTTGTCTTAATAGACAAAATACCATTGATCTGCTGCAAAAAAAGGCACCCTTTCATGGCTATATCTCCCTTGATGTGTCCCCTTTGTTTGTAGGATGTGGAAACAAGTGCTCATATTTTCTTGCATTGCGAATTCTCCTTCAAAATATGGAATCACTTTAAACAAGTCTTATCTCTCCACTTTGTTATGCCAAACTCTTTGGAAGGCCTTTTTTTCCTATGGGGAGGAAGGGTGAGGGGGAAGAGGAGTTTGATGTTTTTGAAGGTCATCCTTCTGAGTGTGGTGTGGGGCATTTGGAAAAAGTGTAATCGAAGAGTATTGAGGATAAGAAAAGATCAGTGGGGATGGTTATTGATTCTACTATTTGTGACACTAGCTCTTGGGTGCTCATCAAGGAGTTTATTGGTTGGTCACTGAATGATATGATGAGAGATTGGCTTTCTTGTATATCCGAGGATAGTCAACCTAGGATGACTATTGCAGCTGGATCTCCTCGTGGCAAGGGTTGATGAAGCTTAACTTTGATGGCACTTCTTTCAACAATCCCAACCCGACAGATTTTGGGTGAGGGATGAAAATGGCTTTGTTCAGTAGGTGAAAGGTGGTCCTACTGGGAATTGCAACGCTATCTAAGCAGAGTTACAAGGGCTATTAGAAGGGGTGTGGATTATCAAGAAAAAAGGTTATCTGGATTGCATTATGGAAGGTGACTTGTTGATAGTCATCTCTTGGGGTATGGATAACCAAATTGTGGAGGTGCGTTCAAAAGCGAAGGAGATGCATCTTGACCTTCGCCATGTCCCAAGAGCCAAGAATTCCCTCATGGATAGTATTGCTAAGTGGAGTGTAAATCATAGTAGGAGCTAAGAGGAGGAGGCCCTTCCAGATTGTATGATGTAGTCTTTTCTTTTTGTTGTGGGATTATGTTTTTTGCTTCCTAATGGTTGTTTTATAGTTCTGTTGATCTTTTTTCTATTAATGTTATTATTCTTTGTTATTCATCAAATAAATAAATAAATAAATCTTCATCTTGGAAATCACCAACCAAGTCGCTAGCCTAAGCAAGCAAAAGAGAGTATTCGTACTTCAGCCGTGTGAAGAGAAGAATCTCATAAGATATGTAGCGAAAACAAAAAGAAGAAAGTTAAAGAACCGAGAATTGAAATTTAAGCACACTTTAAGTAATCAAAATTTAATAAAAATAGAAGAAGAAACTTGATAAGATGGTTTTGGAAGAATTGAAACAAAAAAATACGGAGAAAATAAGAGGAAAAAAAAACCTGAAAGGGCAATTTTGTAATTTTTAGGTAGAAATTGAAATTATCAAATTGCCCTTTTAGGTTTCTTTCTCCTTTTTTCTCCATCGTTTTTGTTTCAATTCTTCCAAAACCATCTAATCAAGGTTCTTCTTCTATTTTCATTAAATTTTGATTATTTTAACTATGCTTAAATATCAATTCTTGGTTCTTTAACCTTCTTTTTCTTGTTTCTGTGACATATCTTATGTTTTATTGAGATTCTTGACTATCATCTTACATCAAATTTGGTATTAGAGTCAGGTTTCAACTAGTTCATACTTAGTTGGATTCCTTTGGAAGTTGGAGGATAAATTTTGAAAATAGCCATAACCCCAAAATTTATGGAATCCTTTAAGAGATGAGATGATTCTTCTAGTGAATACTGAGTCTGTTTTCCCTTCCAAGAAAACAACTAAAATAGTGATTAATAGTTAGACTGATCATAACCTTATTTTTATATCTTTAGTTGAAGAGTTCCTACAAGATCCAAAAGATAAAAAATATTGTGAATATATTAAGGACTGTATTACTGTTATTCAATTCCACCATGAAAGAGACTACTTCGACAGTCTTAAATATCTATTGTATGATTTCTCTTTAATTGACACTCCAATGATTTTAGGCAAGCGATGGAGTGAGGAAAGGAAAATTACTTTTAATAAGGAGATACAAGTGTTACAACTTTATAACCATGATGTATGGTATCGTCTCCGACTAAAGCCTGCTAAGAAGGTACCAATAGTGGCAACTAATAGTATTCATAATTTCACAGATAAAAAAACAAAAAAGAACTTCAATGCAATTAAGGAAGGGTACTAGATAGAATCCAGTGAACTTCTAGATCGAACATTGTTCAAACCAGAGTTGTTTAATGAAGAAGGCAAGCCTACATCTAGTGAGGAGGGTGAGGATCTTGTTGCGGAAGTTGTTGAGCAGGCCAATGTTGATGTTTCAAGTGTGATAGATGAACCAGTGATGATACATGATACATGTGATGTTGCTTCCTTAATCCCTGATCAACTCGAAGTTACTACTCCTGACTCTGATAAGCCAGAATCTGAAGACACAGCTCCATCCAACACAAAACCGAAGCTCCTTGCAGTAGCCCCATTACTTGATGATTCAATTATTGGAGACATTATCCAGTCATGTATAGACTCACAACCACTAGCAGTTCTTCCATGATTGCATGAACCCAAGATGGTTACACATGAGGTGCCTGAGGAGGTGTACTATAAGGTTTTCCCGCTACTAGCTACTTATCACAAGAAATAACTACATCGGGATTTTCTTTACAGAGGATTTGATATATGGACATGCAGACCAACCTCCCCAATGTTTTTTATCCTATCTCTTTACAAAACTCAAGGTCTAGTTTTTCGAACAAGGGGGGTTTGATGCAGACATTAGAGCCAGTGGGACCCACAGATGGCTTGGTGGGGTCCACACAATTCTTTGGGAATGCCGTTAGGTGCGAGATGTTCAGCTCAATCTATATGAGACCCAGTTATAGAACGAATGGAGAAGAAACTGGATGCATGGAAAGGTAAATACCTCTCAAAAGGAGGCCAATTGACTCTGGTTAAGAGTGTGCTCGCAAGTCTGCCCGTCACATTGTTCCCGGATCCCGCGTCATTGATCTCCACCATAGAACATCTTCAGTGAAATTTTTGTGGGATGATCATAAAGGAGACAAGTTTATTGGTGTAGTAGGAATCAGACATGTAGGCGTTTAGAGAATGGCGGCCTGGGCTTTCGCCCTTTGAAGGTTATAAATAGAGCTCTTTTAGAGAAGTGGCTTTAGTGATACGGGGAGGAAAGCAATAACCTTTAGAGGAATGTAATAGATGCCAGGTATGATTGAGGGAGGTCAATTTGAGAAAGTGCGGTGTTGGACAGGCCTTATGGATTAGGTGTGTGGAAAGGAATCATAAAAGGGGCAGCAACCCTTAATGGCTTCCTAGCCTATAAGGTGGGCAATGGTACGAATGCCCATTTTTGAAAAGATATGTGACTGGGTGGGGACAGCGATGAGGACATTTTGCCACATGGCAAGTACGGTATGACATATTAGCGCAAGAGGAGAGTCCCAGTGAGCCTTTATATGAACTAGAGCACATTTGGAGTCCATTGCCTCGATCCAGAATCGATTTGGATAAGTTTCGGGCTTTTTGGCATTTTCAAGGCATGTGGGGCTCACTTTCCATCTTTATGAGGCCACATGTGTGGGCTATCATGAGCGACATGCATGGAGATATTTTATTTTATGTTTTGTTTTCTTTTTATGATTTTTTATGCCTTTTCTTTCAATTTTATAGACACTTTTTTGTGTCTAGTAGGGTTAGGACATATAGGTCATTAGTTCTTTGTTTAAATGGGGGATATCTTGGTCTTTTTCTTGTTTTTTATGTTATAAGAGGGAGGGTTTACATTTTGGGGTCTATTTTTGGTTTCTAACTTTTTAATTGAAGGGCTTAAGCCCTAGTTTTATTTTATAAATAGAGACTGGCGGGTGGCTGGCCGGACACTCCAAATTTGATTAAAAATTGAATAACGCTTTGGCTGTTCTTCTTCTCTAAGAGGCTACACATCTTGGCATCTTCAACCTTTAGTGAAGCTTAACTTTAGGTTGGTGATTTCCTAAAGCCTAAGGTTGGTGATTTCCTTAGACCTCACTTCTATCTCTTTTTCAATCTCCTTCTTCTTTACTTACAATTTTTCTGGTTTTATTGAAAATTTCTACAATAAAACCATCTCAATAAACTTACCTACCCTACCATCATCTTCATTCCTCTTCTACAGCCTTCCCCATATCCCTATACACCATCTCACATCATCCGTACAGCAAACCCATTCTCATATTTGAAACTCACCACAGATACATCTTCATCTTGCTCTCCAGATAATTTCCAGCAACCTTACTTGACACTTCTTTCAATTCATACAAGATAATCAAGTCCTACATCATGCGGCTACCCCAAAACCCCTTTTCCATATTGTTTCCCATCTCAAAATTTAAAACCCAGCCAAACATATTCCTACGGCTGTATGTAAATAGGCCCTGCTATTTAATTTTACACACGGTAAACCCTTTTCTCACCAATCCATACGGATGCCTAAAAGTGATATTGAATTGATGCTTTGCAGACATCAACAAGTTTTTATACTGCTGTGTGGAAAGACTGTGCACACCAGGTGTTTGCTGAAGTGCCTAACTGAAGCTGAATGTCATGGATCTCTTCTACCTTCATTAGTCTTTAGTAGGAGGTGTTTTGGGCTGAAATTTGATTCACATCTCACTGTTATACACTTATATTTCTGGGTGTAAACCAGTGTGTGTGTTAAGTGTCTGAGAAAGTACCTGAAAGAAGTACACGTACAGATTATTGACTCCTATTTGGTCAATGAGCAAAGACATGTGCTGAGGCTTATCTTTTAGGGTGTTGTTGGTGTTGGTGGACTGACAAAGGATTCCTAACAGTGATTTCTCAACTTGTGGGTTGCTGTGCACTGTAACTGTTCGAAGAAAGTTTTTGCTGAAGAAGACCACTTGTGCTAATTACCATTGGCTAGAAGACTTGTTCCGGAACAGTTTCGAAAGCATCTATACCTCTTTGGCTTGATTAAGGTGTCTTCTTTCACTTGTTTAACTGTCTCTTACTGCTTCCCACGCTTATAGCATATATACGTAGCCTTTGTTAGTATTTGGTTATTGTTTATTATTCTTTATAGCCTGCTGTCAGCACTATTTTATGTTTCTCCAAGTGAGCTAAATCTATTACATTCCTTAATTCTTGCTTGGAGACCTGTTGCTTACTTCCAGTCCTTGTTTTTGTTACCATAACCTTCTTTCTATCATAATTTTGTAGGTCTTTAATGCATTATTTTGTTAGTTATTCCCTAGTTCAGAACATAGTTGATAATTTAGTGTTAGATACTTGTTTTTTATTATTTTATATGCTCTAGCTTGTTAGGTTGAGTCTATCCATTACTTGGTTTCTTTCTTTATTACTTTCAGCTACTTGATAAGGATAGGAATCTTGTTTCTAGTTAAATTTGCTTAAGTTAACTTATTTGTGGATCTCTATGCATTTTACTTTCTCATGCATGCTACATCAGACAGTCTTGAAGAAGAATTCCCTTTTTTTATTCTCTCTTGTCCGCAATCAAGAAGGCTCAGTTAGAGAGCACCTAACTAGATCCCAGGCTGGAATTTTGTGGGACCTCCAACTACACCGAAATCTTAATGATTGGGAGGAAGAAGAAGCTATGTTCCCTTTGGTCAAGCTGGAGTCGGCACTAGTGGGTAATGAAGAGGATCATGATATAAGGTAGTGGAATAGAGACGCAAGTGGGTCCTTCTCGGTGAGCTCATATGCCCAGGCATTACAAGACAATGTAGAGGTGGAAAGCCCCATCCCTTTCCCAAAGGACCCTATTTGGAAGACTCACATGCCCATGAGGCAGCCTTCTTGTTATGGTTGATCCATTTAGGTAAAGTGCCAATGGTAGACAACTTGATGGAAAGAGGGATGTCTATGGTGAATAGATGTAGTTTGTGCAGAGTGGAGGCTGAAACAGTTTCCCACCTTTTTATGCATTGCCCAATCTCAGCAGCGAATTGGTATTCTATCCTGGACAATTTCATAAACAATGGGTGATTCCAGGGGATGTACGTTCCCTCCTTGAGGAATGGAACACTCTTGGTAGGGTATGAGGGGCTGAGTGTTTGGCAGTGTATCCCCATTGTCACTTGTTGGGGGATTTAGAAGGAATGCAACAACAGAATATTTGAAGGCAAGGAGACTTGGCCAGATAAGTTAGGTGATATGATCATGCCGCTTCTTTTTAGCTGGAGCATGCATACGCCCAACTTCAAAGGGATGAGGTATCATGAGTGGGTCTTTGAGTGGAATCACATTGTATTCGACCTATAAGGAGTGGATGGTTGGCCTTCCCCCTAAAGGGAATGTATCTCTCATGCATTTCCTGCCTTCTTTTATAAAAATTCTCTTTTTATCAACCAAAAAAAAAAAAGCTTTAAATACAGTAACACAAAACTGCCACGAAAGAACACATGTGGCTAAGAGTGGGCCCACTTTTAAGTTTACAATGTGACACACATGTATTAGAACTCCTGCCCAACTTTGAAATTTCAATTTTTTTGTACACATGTCCTGTTTTGATGGCACTTTCCAGTTAATGCATTTTAAGTTTTGTACAGAGGATTTGCTATCTTGAAATTCAGATCTTGAGGGTGTCAAGGTGTCAAATCACACCCATATATGTGGCTATGATAGGCCCGTTTGAATTGTGGAGGGATTTCAAACTGTAGACAATTCCCCTCTCACACCATAGGAATTTCTCTAACCTCAAAAGAAGTTACTCATGTTTCTTAAGTTAAAAGCTTCTTGAGAAGTTTAACCACACAAGGCCTAGCTTTCACTTCCCCCAAGAGAAAATTCCCGGTTCTGCCCGAATACAATGCTGCTACAAGAAGGGTGTGAGCATACATTCCAAAGGATTAAGAAGGGATGACATGAGTGGTGGTTGAATATCGACATGTAACAACAGGAAACAGATTCGCTTTTAATTTCATCATTTATGTTCAATGTTAATGGATTGAAGAAGGTCCAAATGGTTTTTCAATTGAAACGAGAATAACTATAGTGATGATTATGATTAGCTTTAGTATTAGCAATGAATCAATGACGAATAAGGATGCGGTGATAAAGCAAAAGGGAAAGTTGAGAGAAAAAGAGTAAGAGGATGACCGCAGAAGAGTGTCCACCAGCTCCAACCGTACAGTCTACAAAGGAACGGAGTGGTGGTCGTCGTGGGGTTGAGGCAAAGACCTCCAAGACCTCTCCCAGCATGACGGGGATGTGGGTGCCACTGCTGCCATACCGCTGCACATGCTCCCGGTCCAATTCTTTATCCGAACGGGTCCTCCTCTTCACCAACGATTCGGTGGCAGCAGCAGCAGAAGACCATGCCGTCTCATCTCGCGTCTTCCTCCTCCTCCTCTTCTTCTTATCATCGTTGTTGCTACTCGTAATATGATTCGGAGCAGTAGTACTAAAAACTCTATTGTTATAGCAGGCAAGGCCTCGGCAGATGCGACTGGGATTGAACAGGAATTTAGCTGCTGCTGCTGCTGCTACCGCCTTTGATAACGATGATGATGACAAGAGGCAGGGGCTGGACAAGGGCAATAAGAAGAGCCTTGTTGCCGCTGCCATAATAATGCGTCTACAAAGAGAATCTTTGCTCTATTTAACACAAACCAGATAAATTGGAGGGGGGAAATCAAAAAACGATGGCTTCTATCTATTTTTATTTATTTATTTATTTTATTATTATTATTTTCTGGGAATTGAAAACGAGTTTCTCTTTTTCGGCGTTGCTGTGTTGGTCACAGTGTCATTCAAAACTTAGGTTCACTTTAGGGGTCTTACCAAATTCAGCTGGTGTTTTGGGGTTAAGAACGTCTCCGTGCTCCGTTGAAAAAGTAGTTGTCTCAAAAGAGGTATCAAATTCAAAAACACATCATGTGGCCTACAAAGAGGTCGGAGTCAAGATTTATTTGTACAAGTAAAAATTTTAATTAAAAATAATTGTCAGTACAAATCCATATATAATTATTGTAGCAATTGTTTATAACGATGTCTTATATTCTGAAAGCATTAGGTGATATTTTTATTACGATATTATTAAAAAAGTCATTCATTCGTTTAATCATCTCTCATTTGATTACATAGCATTTTTCTTTTATAGGTAATTATAGGTGAAAACGGGTTTTGAATTCATGTTTATGGTACAATACCCACCAACTTTACCAACTTAGCAAGTTGGCATCTTCTATGCAACCTTTTTTTATAATAAGCATTGCAAAAAATGTTTTTCAATAATAGTAGTAGCAACTAGAAGGATTAATGCCAGTGTTATGAGTAAATACACTAACAAATACAAAATATTATTATTCATCTTGACCATCTTCTTGATAAGGCTGTTAATTTTTTTTACTTCTAAAAACTCATTACTTGAATGCATATCACGAATATAAATCTCAAACTAATTGTCAATAGATATCATGTATGATGGTACAGTTGGTTGCACGGCCAGTCAGATCGCCGAACACTTACAAACATGAGCGAGGATGAAAGAACTTAGGCTGGCCACCGGTGTGCTGTCGGCCTAAGTTTCTCTGATACCAAAGTCAAAGATTACTTCTTAACAGAAAATAAGAATAGAATATTCTTAAAGTATTTCTTATACCTTTAGAGAGTCGTATGATGTCTTTTTATAGAGTTGAAGAGGCACGTGGTCAAGGATTTTCATGCAAATTTTTAGCTTGACTGGAGATTATGGTGCTTGATTGTTGGTTAGAATCTCGACACCAAATTCTTGGCATGATCCTTGGCGAGGATCTTATAGTAGATCTTAGGGTCATTAATAGCCTACTTTTATTTGGTTAACTTGGTCGGGTCATCAACACGGGCTAACCTTTATTAGTATTTTGAGTTGCTTAGATGAGTTTTAATTTGGCTTTACTGACTTGGGCATCTAATCTGAGTTAACATGTTATACCAAGCTAACCTACCTATCAATATCTACTATAGAAATTCCAATGGATATAATTAAATAAGGCGAAACAACTTTTGTTTGTCAAAATAAGAGAATGAATATCTTTGATTCAACCATGTCATACAAAGAAGCATTTCAATGTTCATTTCATTGAAACAATTGTTAAGCCTTTGACATTATATGTCAATCATAATATAAAATAATTCAATACAATAGTGATTTAGATTTATTGTATCTTCAACTTTGCATCATGAACGTCTTCAAGTTACAAGATTATCATTCATGCAATGAACAATGATCATATTTTTATTACAAAATAAAGAAACTTCAGTCAATAGAGGGTTTTTCCTTAGAAATCTTGATTAAAGTCATGGCATTCATAATATCTTGTTCCTTCTACTGCGATGCTTTTAATAGTTCATTAGTAATCTCTAATATAATTATCATTAAATGTATGTTGAAAACCAACTCAAATAATTGCAATGAATCTAACAAAGCATTTGTTTTGTTTTTTTGTTCAAATGTCGAGCCATCTTAGCTGACAACATTAATTACTTTAATCACAAAAGAAAACGTGGTAGTTAAGCTTAACAATGTATCATAGTGTGAGCTCCAATATATGTCCCCATGCTGATTAATACTAGTTTCTTGATTTAAGCCTCTCATAGTTAAAAGTTCACAATTATTACCTTTAAAAAAAAAAACCCAACAATTTGTTTGTCTTGAAGAATATTCCTTCATTTGCACGATGCTCCAACAACATTCACTACATTTGAAATAACACTAAAAAATAAGTTAATTTGGTAGTGATTTATTGTAACAACAACTAGTGACAATTAAAGCCTATATACAAAACAACGAATATAGAATGTATTTGCATTTTCTTTCATGATGAGTGCTTTGAACCCATTAAATTCACCCTGTATATTATTGGCACCATTGTAACCTTAACCACAAAATCTTTTTACATTCAATCCATGTTTGAAAAAAAAATACATTGATTACTTCTTTGTTCTTATGGACTTGATCATATTTTATAAGCAGATATGTATATAAATTAGCAAAAGGATAACCTAGAAATACGAAAAGAATAAAAAAAACCAAAAATTGCAAAAACTAAAGGATCCTACGTTTGTAGATCAATAGAAGAAGCCCTACAATAACAGAACAATATAGGATATATAAATCTAAAATCTGTAAAAAAAATTAATAATAAAACCTCATAATGGAAGAAGAAAAGCAACAAAAGAGAGAAAGAAGTCAAATATTCAAAATCTTACTGAATAAATCCCTCAAGACCAAATCAAATTCATTCATTGGCATTTGTTTGATTTGGATTCTGGTGGATGGTGTCTGTTTTCTAAGAAGGAGAAAGCAATTGGTCGAATCCGAGCACAAAACTAAACTTTGAAGGTCCTTGCAAGGAACAAAGTAGAATGTTTAGTATTGGTAATCTAATTTTCTCTGAGGAAATAAAAAAAAAACACCATAAAGTTGTCAAACATTTAGAATGAAAAAATATAAATAAAATCATAATAAAAGAGGGAAACAAATGAAAGGAATTAAATAAAAAAAGTAAAAAAATACTTATCACTGAAAGTTGAGTCCTTTGTCTTTGCCGGTCTGAAATATACTGATCACCAATGAAAACGATCTAATCGGTGATGAAGATAGTCCCCCTTGGGGGAGTGAGAGAGCGAGCAGAGCAAAGGAGACTTCAAAGGGAGAGATAGTCGAATAGTAAAGGAGACACTAAAAGAAGAGTCTTGAACAAAATAAAAAGAAGAGTCTTGAACAAAATAAAAGATAATTTAAAAAATGAAAATGAATAATAATATTAATAAAGAATAGGACACGTGTAAAA
>JAOXJP010011940.1:0-16702 GCA_025762735.1 Platanus orientalis | reverse complement strand
CTTTTCTTCACAATGAACTTCATAGGAAAAGGATCATAGACCTTTGCAAGTGTTTTTCAGAATTTTCTTGCACTATTTTCATACATTTTTGCTCCTACATCATTCTACCAGGTATGAAAAACTTGACCTCGTCGAGTTGGTACTCAAACTCTTCTGTTGCTTATTTTTCAGTACTTTGGATGTGTAAGTTGGGAGTTGGGTAAAAAGAAAGTGTTTTATTCAAATTTCTTTCACACAATCATTGCCTTCAAGGAAAAGCACTTGTTGAGTTCTCTTCTTTTTATCATTAGCTTGTCTTCTTCACCATGAACTTCATAGGAAAAGGCTCATGGACATTTCCAAGTCTTTTAACTTTCACTGCCACAACCATAGACTAATGTGGAATCACATCCTTGATATAACACACAACATCACCTTTAAGATGGTCAAATCACTCAAGTATTATAAGAAATTATCTCCAATTTAAGATGTAGATCATAGTTTCAGAACTGATTTGCTCTGATACCAAATTTGTGGAATTAATCTTCAGTGATTGCAATTAATGGATTATAAGAACACTATAACATCATTTGTTTGACAAAAATAATTAGGATTTGAGTTTAGGGTTGATTGGTTATGGTGAAAATATTTTAAGAATGGTTGAGGTTTTGAACAGTGGTTGATCATAAACTTCTCTAGTATAAAAGACCAATAAAGAAGTACAGTAAGAATCAACAAGAACAACAAACAACTTCAAGAAAATAAAATATTAGCATGTATGTCCAAGCAAATAATTTCTCAAAGAGAAATAACCAAATTATTATTTATAAAAATAATTCCAACTTTAACTTCTTAGTTATAGATATAACCCATATTTGATAAAACGCCTATGTCTAATTTATAACAAACCTTAGTTACTAACAAACTATATATCTAGAAGGATTCCGACATAAAACTAAAACTCTAGAATAGATTTCATTGCAAAGTGATATGTTGCTAGTTTTTTTGTCCATGACTTTTCAAAACATCTCAAATTCTCAAGATCATGATTTTATTGGAAAGGTAATGCAATAAAATTACGAGTGACAAGAAGTGATACAAATAAAGTTTTTACCTCCCTAAAGTCAATGCCTTCCTAAACCTGAATACTAAGCTAACATAAATTAACCACTAAACTATTTATTGCTAAATAACTTTAATTATATATGATGCGAAACCAAACCAAGTTCATATAAGATTATAAAAAACTTGCTTTAGGAATCTATATGGGATCCATTCAAAACCATGTGTCCAGCAAGTAAAGAGAGTCATGGGTTGCCCATTAATGGACCAAGAAAAACCTAATTACCAAAACAAAGGAAACCCAAGTATAGGCATTGTAAGAAGTCTATATTTCAGCTCAAGAACAAAATCAGTTAGATGAAAATGGGCTGTTTTATTTGTTTGTTCTTCTGCATAACAGATCACTACCTTGACAATAAGATTACATCCAGTAGAGATAAATTAGTTGGACTACGAAATCTGGTACCATGGATCATGACAAATTATTTACTAAACATTTTACATTTATATTATAAAGTGCTATAAATATCCTTGCAGAAAATTTATTATAAGAGAATTTTCTAATGTTCTACAATACCAAGTCAATAATAACTAGGATTAGACAGTGAAAACAAATTTACGTTGGGGAAATTACATATTATTGTATGGAACACCAAGAAGCCTAAATGCAGATATCTTCTTTGGGGGAATTAAATTATAATATGTTATCAGGCATGATTACAATTTGTAGGAACTACTAAATTTTAATGAGATTAGTTTTTTGAATAATGATAGTAATTTTCTTAGAAGAAAACTACCTAAAAGGATATAATAATAGTTGATAGACTACTTTCTAATTTTATTAGAATCAGTATCTGGGACTTGCTAGCTAGAGAAAGGGGGCCTAGGACATTCTCAACCTCTTTTTCCTTCCATCTACTTTTATGAATAGAGGTGGAGGATGGGTAGGGGACACATATTTCTTGGCTTGTCTAAAGTGATAAGAGTTATCAAATAGAGGTTGGGAATCCTCTGGTTTACAAAGTACTGCAGATTTCTTTATCCTTCTAGTCTTCTCTTATCAATGGGGTAAATATCTACCCTGCACTCTTTATTTGCTAAGTTTTACATCTATTCATAATTATCTATGGGATGATTTACATGACTTGCCTCTCCTAAATGATTCAATTTATCAACTTAAATTAGGGATTAGGGATCAGTTGTAAGATTTTTGTTAACTCTAAAAATTAACATAAAGATAATTGTACTTATAATCATTATATAGGTGCCAAAGATCAATTTATATCCCATACCAATTAGCATTGATTGATCTGTAGTCCCTTTAACTAGGCTGCAAAAGGGGTTCAACTCATTATTCATGATAAGGTGCCACCCCAGCAAAATAGTTAGAAACATTTGTGAGTTCTTAAATACTTGTTTGCAATATTAAGTTATTCCCAACTTTATGTTATTTATAAACTAAAGCTAGTTCAAATTTGACCATGTGGACAAACTCATTATGAATATTTTTTAGTAAATTATTATTTAACTTTATAATATGATGCATTAATTTTTTTTTAAAGTAATGTATGCAATATATTAACATCACTAACAAAGTAGTTTGAGAAAGTAGGAAAATGATAACATTCAACTAATTAAAAGTTCTTCAAAAAAAAAAAACGTATGGAAAGTATCTAAAATAGTTATTAAAAAGAGTTGATTTATTTTTATTAAAAAAATATATAAAATTTTGAGGCTGAAATTTCATGAAAATTTGAGTTTGTGGTTTCAGTCAATTAGTAATAGAAAAAGTTCTCACCCAGGATTTGGATTTTCTTTATATATATATATTTTTTTTGGGGGGGGGGATTCTTTCTCATCCTTAATCCGAAGTGCCAAGATTGAAATACTATTTTGGGTTTCCGAAAGGCATTTCCCTTTAAATTCATTTCCAACTTACAATTGCAAGCTTTCCCAGACACGTATATTCTTTTGGAAAATCATACAACAAACTTGACCCTACAATAGCTTTACAGGAACCTATGTGAGAGTTGTTTGGCTATTTTTCTATCAGCCTAATTTTTGTAATTTTTCTGAATATGCATCAAATATGCTTTATCATTGGCACCACAAATATGATTTTGTGAACCAACTAGATTGTATGATTAATATGGAATTCTTTTTTCAAAGGAAGGTAACAGAGAAATGAGACGGCAGACGTTACCATGATCAACCTTTATAATATGCCATTTTGCATGGGAAAGTGTTGGTAAGAAGTGGTGAGGGCTGTTTCAAATCCGAGTCATGTTATTGCATTCAGAACCCTCTATAGCCACTGCGTTATTACCATGGTCCCCTTTACATGATTGCAACACTTGACGTGGCTACAAAGGATCCTGAGTGATCTTTTAACCAACTTGGCAAGCTGGCGTCCTCATTGCTATCATCTACATTACAAGCTTCAAGAGACGAGCCATACCATGGAAAACCACGAAATTATTAGTAATTTGCAAAATTGGATCACATTTTGAAAGTATTGTAGTCCATCACATAAATAGGAAGGCTATCATTGTAGCCCATAATCTAGTCAAGGAAGCTATGAAGAACTCTGAATCTATTTCTGTAAGGATATGTGATCCACCAAATTAACTGCAATGAAATTTTCATTACCAAAAAAAAAAAGGCTTCAAGAGCCATTGTTAAAACCATCCATTGCTATTTGTATTTGGATGTTGACTTGGACACCACTTGTTTTTAAAATCGAAACACTTTTGTCTTTCCACTAAGACTGTTGTCTGCCTTTCAAGTACAACAAAGAGGAGTCCCAATTATTGAAGACAAAAGATGATGTTCGGGGAACTATAAAACTTGCATATTAAGTGTTCAATACTGTAAGGGATTGCAACACCACAACAACAAAAGTCAAAATTTGAATCACCCCTTATTCAAGACAATCAAAAAGGAAGAGTAAGCTACTTATAACATAAAAGGAGGGTTTTCCCAGTGAATAAATTAGCAAATCCCATGTGAACACTGACCACCTCGTTGTTCTACTACATCTAATGAAGAAGATTTTCTGAAACAACGGCTCTAATTCACTGGTAAAACTTTAAAAACTAGTAAGCACTGAGCGAGTTTTCTTCTTCAATAAAAAATTACTTTTGTCCCATTTGAAATTTTTGAGTCTTTTCTCCATGAATTTTGTCCCCAAAAGAATAAAGAAAAACGCCACATTGCCCCTGCATATGGACTCAGAGCAGTCCTAGTTTTTTTCTAGGGTTGCCTTATTTTAAACTAGGAGAAGGGCACATGCCACACATAGCTGTTAGAAAAAGGTTTTTTATTCGCAAATGAACTTAAAAATATTAATTTATAAAGTAACAGAGACATAGATGAAGTTCTTACACTAAGTTTTCTATACCATGTGAAGATTTCCAAGCCTACGTCAAGTCAGAGCATTCTAGCGCATCGAGCCCCAGAGAACAAAAGGTAGAAAGGACGAATAAGAATGGCCGAGAAAAACCCATGACCAAATCAGATGAGTGCCTTCCGACCATAGTGCTCGGTTGTTTTGAAGCTTCAATATGATATGATTAAAGAGGAAAATAATTTAGAGAAGACAAAAGGGTAGAAAAATGCAAATTGTTGAATTCATGTCCACATGAAAAAATCTAATTCAGAGTGTTTGAAAAAACATTGACCACAGGGTCGTCAATGTCTTTGTGCAAAAAAAAAAAAAAAAAACTTTTACCTACTAAGTTTTGACATAAATTCCTGAATTAACAATGTAGTCATGGCTAAAGAAAAAAAATTGGTTTAAGTGATTGAAAGACATGCTTGTGATTTAAAAGCAAATATGGCCCTAGATAAAAATAGTGGAACATGATTCATGCAGCCGACCCCGGATAGCTGGGATAAGGCTTTGTTGAATTGAGAATACCAACAGATGAAGAAATAGAATAAACCTTTTGAATAGTCTTTCCCTTCTTTCCATTAAGCCCATTGAATTTGTAATCAAAATTCAAACTAAAACACAATCAAAATGATAAACTATTTTTAAGGAAAAAGAGAGATGAAGAGAATTCCAAAACCTTAACAACAGGCTCAAAAGGGACCCACAAGTCTTGTTAATATCCAGATTTGATTTCTTGAAAGAAAAACACATTAAACACAAGAGGGCGAAAAAGAACATTAGAGACAATATTGGTGGTCTAAGCTTCAGAGGGAGAGAGAGAGAGATGGGGTAGCGATCTTTAGTCATTTAAGTAAAATTAATGTCAAACAAAAATAAGACAAAAACCACTACTGGTGTGCCCCTCTTTTTGAAAGGATTTCTATGTGATATGATGGAATATTATTCTTTTGAAAGATATTATTAGGGAAGGTAGGAAACTGGCTTTGGCTTCCACAGACATGGAAAGGTAGAAAGGTAGATTCAGTGAAAATAATAGTAGACACAAGAAAGAGCCTATGAAGTACATAAAGAGGGAAATCTTCTTGGCATTGCTCCTAGAAGATAACAATGACTATGATGAGGACATCAGGTCCATGGGTACTTTTCAGACCTACCAGATACACCGCAAGAAAGTTGGACCATTGTTTTGGTTCAAATAAGGGGTCCACATGTTGTGTTGGGTCCGGAGACCTTTTATTTTATGTTTATGAGTTATTTTATTAGTTAGTGATGTGTTTCTTTTAGTTGTTACACTTTATTTTATGCCTCTTGTAGGGGGTACACATATGTGAGGGTATTTTTGTCTAGAATTGTCTGAAAATGGGTTTTTATGTCTTATTTGTTTTAGAGGCATTTTAGGGGGAGGGGGGATTTATTTGTTTGGGGTTATTTTGGTCCAAGGGACCTTACTTTTTGTAAACCTGGCCATGGGGTATTCTTCATAAGCAACCCCATGCCTCCTCATCCTTCTCATGTTATGAAATAAAAAAATTTGAATTGATTTTTGCTCTCTTCTTCCTCCTTGGTTTGGCTAGGCTGAAGACAAAACCCTGGAAAGGGACTTGGGTTTCCCCAAGTTTAACATTGGTGGTGGAGATCAGCCCCTTCCCTTTGGGTTAATAAGGTTGTGCTTTTCATTATTCTTCTCTATTTCTAACACTTTTTACAGATTTCAGCTTACTAGAAATTCATAGGCTTCAAGAGATTCCATCACCAACTTCAATCCTCTTGAGTTTTGATTGATTCGAAAGTTTCTAGTGGCCACACAGCTGGGTGACACCTTTTCAAGTGGAGGACATCAAAAAAATTTCGGTCAAAAGAGGATTCCAAGGGCAGATTTTGAACTTCTTCAAACTTCATTGTTTCGAATGGTTTGGAATTGGATTTTGTGAGGATTCATGCTATGAGGTATCTAGGGTTCCATCTACACCAAAATCAGGTTCTTTGACTCCACCTTGGTTCTCTTTTAAATCCCTAATTGATTCGTATTCTAGTGAAGGTGTTGGCATACTTTGGTGGTTGTTGTGTTAATTTTTTGAACACTTTTCAATACCTACAGTCCCTACTTTGTGGTACTAATTAAACCCTAGCATAACCCTCCTTGATCCCTCATAAAACCCCATGTTTTAGCCTACCTATTTTCATTAATTGATACACTTGATTTTTGCTGAACACTACATCTTTGATAAAAGTCCTTACATGCATGCTTGCCGGATTTTCTGTTTCGACATAACCTAGAGGTTTTTCAATCCTTTTTACTTAACTCATTAACTCTCTAAAGTGTTTTAGTTCAACCCCTTTTATCATATTCATCACTTTTACACTATTTTCCATTGCTTGAAACACTTTATTGAGCAATTTTATACACCCAGAATTTTTGGGCAACAAACATGTTTCTAATTGTTCTCTATTTTAGTTGGTTGTTTAGGCATATTAATTAGGTTCCATTTATGTCTTTCACTTTGTTTACCCTAATTCTTTTATTGCGCATCTACTTTAATTGAAAAAACCACCTAATTTGCTTATTTTTTGTGCTAGTAAGAATCTAGGTTATAGTGCTTCATCACTTATATTATTTTACGTATAATATCCTTTGGCACACACATCACCTATCTACATGCATGCTGCATCAGACTATCTTGGCAATCCGCAGGAAGTGTAAATCATTACAGTTAGCTGCAAACTAGCCTCCCAAGACAATCTTCTACAAAGTCTTATCTTGGCAATCCTAGATGCGATTAACATAGTTACCAGAGTGAGAAGCAATATGAAAGCGAGAAGCGGGAAGCGAGGGCAAAAACTCAGAAGCACGAGATGGTACAATCCAGCAAGGGCAAAAACAAAACAAAAGCACACAACTAACGAAAAGCAAAGGCATCCCAATCAAAGATGAGGTTGTGGAACTTCATCCCTTTGAACTTGGGGAGGTGTGAGGTCCAAGAGAACAGAAGAGGGCGGGCACGAATTCGAGAGCTTAGCATTTTCCACCACATCCCTGTCAAAGACCCTTGCATTCCTTTCAAGCCAAATCACCTAGCAAACAATAAAAGGGATGAAGCTCCATAACGGGCAACCCCTAGAAGATAAATCCAACAGTTGCTCCCCCTTCCACATGTGAATAAGATCAGCCATCGACCTGGGAAGAGTTCCCATGTGAAGAAATTTCCTCAAGAAGAAGCCCCATATCTGAGATGACAATGCATGAAGAGGTGGCTGGCAGGTTCCTCATTGTTGAGGCAAAGGGAGCATCTATTTGGCATCTGAACTCCTTTGACCTGAAGCTTATCCACAACAAGGACCTTCTCCAAAGCCACCTGCCATAGAAGGAAGGCTGATTTCGAAGGCATTTTCGATTGCTAAATGAACAAAAAGTGACTAGAGGATGGGGTAGCTTCCATCAAAGCCTAATACGCATCATTGACCGAAAACACCCCCTCTTTACATCTAAACCAGAATAGAGAATCCATCTCTCCAAGGAACCAACTGTGGCCCAACCAAGCCAACCCAGCCAGGGAGATAGCCTCCATCTCCAATCATTGAGGGAGAGTCTAAGGTGAAGGTTCCAATTGACTGAATGGTCCACATCCACTCTTTGGTTAAGCACCAATCCCTCTTTCAAACTAGCCAACGAAAAAAATTCCAGAAAGTCATCAGCAAGAGAAGGGCCGCACCACTTATCACGTCAAAATCTCACCGAAGAGCCATTTCCCACTTTGAAGCAAGTAAGATGTTGGAACCAGTCCTGCCCTTTCACGATACCTCTCCAAACCCCAACACCGAATGGACCATCAACAGCCATGGTCGACCATCCCCCATACTATATCCTGCATCAGAGCCTCCCTGATGCAGGATACAAGGGAAGATACCAAAATTTGATGCACTATTGGCCTTATTTTATGAACACATAAAATGTTGTACCCACCCACCTTACAAGACCCTAAATAACACCACATAACATGTATAATTAAATCTAGCCCTCTTATGGAGTGGCACATACACAAGTCTCTTTGTGTTGTCCGCATCACTCCCTTTTGAAGCCAAACCTCTACAGCCACTTCAATAACAAGGCTCTATTCATGGTCTTTAAGGACAAGACTCACAACCCCCCTTAATCTTTAGACCTACAGATGTGATTCCAGCTCACCAAAGGGAACTAATGGGCTCCGTCATACGAGTCCCATAGGAAGTTCCTTCTAATTCTGTCCAGCTAATGACTCACTGAAGTGGGCATAGAAAATAGAGAGAGATAATATATGGGAATGTTGGAAAGGGCACTATTAACTAATACCACCTAGCCATCCTATGACAGATATCGACCCTTCCACAAGGAGAGCTTTCTAGATATCCTCTAGATCATAGGCTCCCACATCAGCTTTGAGGAATACTTTGCTCCAAGGGAGCAGCCTGAGGTAGGAGCCAGGTAACAAGAAAAAGAAGGAATCCCATGATAGTAGCCAAGTTGACTAGATTAGGAACCTGACCAACCCCCATATTCTTGGGCTTGCTGAGATTCACTTTCAAACCAAAGGAAGCTTCAAACATAAGGAGAATACCCCGCAGATTCTGCACTTGGTCTTCCACAGCATGAAGGAGAAACACAGAGTCATCAGCATATTGAATGAGGGAGATTATGGGGCCATTCTAACCTATGCGACAGCCCCACAACAAGTCACAACATTCAGCCCTGTGCACCAGGCTACTTAAAGCTTCCATAACAATGTTGAATAAAAAGGGGGATAGGGGGTCTCCTTGACAAAGGCCCTTGCTATTATGGATGAAGCTATCCGAAATCCATTGAACATAACTGCAAAAAACGCAGAGGAAACACATAACTTTCACCCAGTTGCACCACATGTTCTCGTAGCCAGCATGACATCCTCTAAGAGTTTCCAGTTAACGTGATCATATGCCTTTTCCATGTCCACCTGACACACCACCCCCAGCTGCTTCGACTTTTACCAAGAGCCAATGCATTCATTTGCCAGAAGGGAATAGTCTTGTATCTGCCAGCCTTGGACAAAAGCATTTTGATTTGGCGATATAAGAAGACCCATCACTTCTTCTAGCCTTTGGGCCAATGTTTTTGCTAAAATCTGTTAAAAGCTTCTGAGAAGACTGATCGGGAAAAAATCTTTAAGCTCAACAGCTCCCCTCTTCTTTGAGATAAGAATCAGAAAGGTGGAATTGAGGCTTATGCATAACGAGTACCTATGAAATTACACCATTGCATGGAGAACATCATTCCCCACAGCCGGCCAAATTCTTTGAAGAATTTGTCAGGGAAGCCATCTGGGCCCGAAGCTTCATCCTCAGGGAGATTATTGATGGCACCAATGATCTCTTGCTCGGAGAACAGACGTTTAAGACAACTATTCTTCTCAAAAAGAATACACTTAAAATCTAGACCAACCATTTTCGGTCGAGATTCAAACAGCTCCAATAGCAGGGACTGATAAAATGCAAACATTGTAGATCAAATCCTCCCTTTATCCTTGATTATTCCTCCATCAACAGCAAGTTCACAAATCCCATTTTTTTTAGATCACATGTTGGCCATTTTATGAAAAAAGAAGAAGGGGGTATTATCATCACCAGCCTTTAAATTAAAATTAGCTTTCTGCCTCCACGACTGTTCCTTCCAACATAACCAATTGAGAGTCTTTCTGAACTTCCTCCCTACAGGCTCTCTCCGAAGCCAAAAGACTGCAACCTTGCTCTTGAAGATCCCAATTCTTAATCTTCTAGAGATATTCAGCTTTATGAGCCTCAATTCTGCCAAAGGTATCTCTATTCCAAGCCTTGAGATGCAACTTCAAAGCCTTTAGTTTTTGGCCTAGAACATAGCTAGACGTACTTTCAAAGTGGAATTCCTCCCACCACTTGAACATCAACTCTTTGAAACCATCTACCTCCAACCACATAAGCTCAAATCTGAATAGCAAGGGGCAAGAATCGTGAGCCTCATGCACCATAAGTAACGAGCAATGGTTAGAGGCAAGGTTTGGAGTTGCAACTTGACGAGCTTGATGTAAATGGCTCTCCCAGCAGGGTGAGGCCAGAAATCTATCAATGCAACTCATCGCAGGCTTATTTAACCAAGTGCAAGAGGCTCCCATAAGCGAGAAATCCATCAAGCCATTATAAGAAATAAAATCAGAGAAGATTTTCATCTGCAAAGACCTACAATGCTTTCATTTCTGCTCCGACGGGAAACACACCATGTTGAAGTCACCCTCAACACACCATGGCCCATTCCACCTCATTCACACCTCTTGAAGCTCCTTGAGGAAGAACCTTTTGCTGCTTGAATCGTTGGGCCCATAGACACCAGTGAGCACCCAATCAAATAAATCCTTCAGGCACTTACACCAAATAAAAACTGAGAACTTATCCAGTCTAGCCTCCGAGACCTCTAACCGGTCCCTATTCCAAGCTATGAGAATGCCACCCGACCTGTTACAAACATCTAAATGAACAAAGTTCTAGTTCCTTCTCCCTCCAGATCTCCCTGGCTTTAGACAGACCCAAAAAAGATAACTTAGTTTCCTAGAGGACCATGATGTCCACCACTCCACCCCCCATTGCCTACACAGGTCATTGACACACAACTGCCTGTCTCCTCACCCGAGGCCCCTAAGATTCCATGAAAGTATTGAGAGCTTCATTGGACACCTTGAAAAATAATAGACTCCTTCCCCTTTTGCCACAGTCCATGGTTCTACTTTTGCCCCAGCTTTCTCTAGTATTATAGACTTCATAGTTGATTGAGAATGTAAGGCACTTCAACTCCTGATCCCTACACTTGGACGTTGAGATTTTTAAAATACCTACCTTTTGGATTATAGCACCTCCTTCTTTCAATCTCTTTGAAGATCTCCTCCAACTTGTAGTCAATCCCCTCGAAGGAGATGCCCATCCTCTTGCTCAAGTCCATGACTTTTTTACTAACACATTTAAGGACAATGGCAGGGGAGGCATTGATAGAGGCTCCACCACCTCACCACATATCTCATCCTCATTCGGAACCTCCATGCTCTGGTCCATATGATCCATCTTATAAGCCCCTTCAACTATGCTTACCCCTAGTTCAGATACTTCTGTCAAGCCTTCCTCACATCTGCCAACCCTGTTGCCCCATCAATTAGAAGAAGGGAGGGGTCAATGATGCAACCTCCATGGCTCTTTACCCTCTTCGCAAGCCCCATTGAGGCCACCTCGTTCACTATGGCGAAATGAACTTCAGTCAAGCAAGGGTCTTCACTTCCTTTCACTGGTGATGAGCATCTAGAGCCACCGCCAACCCTGAATAAGCCATCAACATCAGATTAGGAGTAGCTTTCCTTAAGGGCAATGAACACGTCCTTACCTTTGCCAAAGGGCTCCCTTTTCCTACAATTATTTCCTTCTTTTAGAGATCCTTCTTTGATACGAATACATCTTGCTGACAGACGGCCTCTGACTTCCCTCTCCATCGATCATCGCCACTAAGGGAGGAAACGCTACCTCGATGATACCTTCTCTTGTTTATAGTTAGAGAATTCCTTAATAGACTTCAAAGACGAGGACCTTTTAGAATCCTGAGTTGTTGGGCCCTTACCTTGACTTGGGTCTAGGACTAAGGCCCTACCCCTCACTAGGCCTTCGGCCCTAGGCTGCTCCACTTGGCCTTTCTAGATTGTCCCATTTTAGTCATCAGCTTTAGCTCATCAGGCTTATAGGTTAAGTCCACAATCCAAGGCTCAATCAGCTCAAACATCACCGATCAATCCGATCAAACCATAAGTAACTTATCTAATATGGCATGGACTGGTACGTTCGGATTTTTAAAATGCCTGCGTCTTCCACCTCTTTTGTGGCCACCGTACCTTGTCAGTCTCCTTCCCTCCACTATCTACCATCCAATGTCGCCATGATCTTTGTCTCCCACTACTTGTGGCAACTTATGGCCCAAGACAAATTCCACTACAGTAGCCACATGTCCATTTTGCCAGGCTTTCGTCGAAGCACCGTCGATCAGATAGTCCCTTTTTTCCTTTAAGATGGGAAGCCGCCCAAAACCTTTCCAGTAAGGTTTTGCAAGAGCTTCGTCGGATGGGAAGAGCATTTCTTGATGATGACTCCCTAAGAGTGAGACAAACTGGCCCTTTCTCCTAACACAACTAACATTCCAATCATAGCTCTCTTGATGGACGTTTGATTCCCATGTATGTTGGCCCCACACGCCATGTTCTCAATGGATGGAAGATCCTCTAGGCAAATTGCCAACCAAAAATTTTGAAATCCATCATTGATCATCACCTCCCTTAGGTAATCCCCCGACTGCTTCACCATGATACAAGCCCAATAGATAAATACCGGCGGCATCCAATTGCACAAAACCCCTACATTCATCACTGAATGCACGTAGGAGTGAGGTGCCCCATAAGTGAGTAGGGAGGCCAAAAATACGAACCTCATTACCCTTCACTTATGGACTAAATCCCAAGCACCTTGCTCTTGGCAACCAGGAATCAATCATGAGTTAACATCAACACCAGTCCTTCTTGCCCTTCCACAAAACCCTCTCAGCCTCCAAGCCAGAGGGGAATATGAACAAATATAGGGAGTTGGACATTTTCTTGATCCTAAGCTCTCCGAGGATGTTCCATATTCGTTTACCCCAGTATAACAAGAAGTGGGTGGTCAGAGAGACCCCCACAACTCAAGCCACTAGATAGGTTCTCATCTGGATGATCTTGTCTTCCGATTCACCCCTGAACTATCATCTTGATTCCCTTTCAGACCATGGACTTGACATCTAATATCTACGACAATTGGCCACTGTGAGCTAAATTAGCGAAGTTTTTCTACTTCAGAATCTTTCTCCTCCGTTGAGATACGTCTTTGAAATTACTACTCTTGTTCAAGTACCTTGCATTGTTCCTCCGGGTGTTGTTTGCGGTCCCAGAAGAATTGCCATGAGGGGAAGTAACAAATAATTATGACATATAAATCAATATGCATACCACTTGTTATTAGTATGCCAGTTATACCTTAGATTTTACCATACATTAAGATTTTTTGTAGATAACTTACATCTTATAGTCAAAATATAGAAGACCTTGTATAAATACGTCGAATTTGAATCTTTTTTATTGGGTTGGAATAAAATAATATAAACAATAAATTAAATATTAAATCTTTTTTCTACAAAATCATTACTAAATCTCATAGATAATATTATATTATGTGCTAACAACGTAAGATTTACATTAAATAAAATACAATGTTGTTTCTTGGATCGCTTCCTAGTTTATTCTCCAGACATTTCAACAAAAATCTCTCGAGGCTTCCACTAATTTCCTTAAATAGCTTCATCTCATTTCAGCGCACTTCTCAAACAAGGGAAGTAGGCTTCCCAAATGAGCTTCCCACCTTGTACCAAGCTTCCCTGCAACTAAGCGTTTGACGTTACAATCCACTACAAACCATCCCTCCAAGACAATCTTCGTCATTATAGTCAGCTGACAAGCAACCCCCCCCCCTCCCTCTCCTACAGAAAGCCTTCATTTGTGCCTCTCTTTCGTCCCTTTCATATTTACAATTGTCCAATTGTCACTTTAGGCAGTGGCTACTGACTATGGGAGCAACAGATCATTATATCATTATTTTTTCCTCATTAGTCTTCAATCTTCCACCATCGTCTTCCTTCTCTATCTACAAGATTCTCCTCTCTATCAATCTCTACAACTCAGTCTTTACATCACCTGGAAGGATGGTGAGGCACAACCCCTGGTTTGGCACTACACACACTCATACAAACACTTCCAAGGTGATCTCAGTTTCCCTCTCCAACATTCCACATTTCAAGCAAACATGACAGCCACCTTCGGCTTAACAAAACTCAAAAGAAAACACCATCTCACTTACACAAAAAGTCTCAGGTGGTAAGTGGAGCTGTAGATAATCATCTTCCTATTTATTTTGTGCCCCCCATTCAATCTCCACATAATTAGGGTAAAACCATGACAGGATCGCGCACCTGTTTGCAATTCAAAATTGGGAATCCAATTCTTGATCTCCCAGCATTCTGTAGGATTTCACAAACCAACTACTAAATCTCAGGGATTAGAATTTGTGAAACCCCCAAGGGAGTTTGGATTGGTTCAGTTTCCACGGTAGAAGGAATGAGTCGGGGCTCCAATTACTCTACTTTAGGAGAACTCATCCTCATCAAAAACAAAACAAGAACTACTTTCTGTCTAGTCTCTTGAAGCTTCTTACTTTGAATCCCTTCTCACTTAATTTGCTCGCTGACTACATATGGACCGACAGCAAGAAGTACTCAAATCTTTTGACATTCTAACATGGGACGCCCGATATCTCACCTAATATCTTTTTCAGACTCACTGGCAGAATTTATTTGAATGTGAACTGGTTCTTTTTTATTTTTGATAATTAACGATAATTTAAATGTGAATTGGTTCTTAGCCAACTAGTTTACAAGTTGGCACCTCATGGTTTCAAGAATGTAGTGAATTAGATCTAGCTTCCAATCTTCCTACTCATGTAAGCAGTTTGAAATTGTTGGTGGATGCGAAGCATTCTAGGAGTCACACCTCAGGTTTGAAAGTGTAACACCTGCAGATCTGGAGTCACACCAGAGAAGGCTGCTGCAAGCTTGAATTTCTTAATTCAAGATCAATCATTAATAAAGATACGGCACTCCTCCATCTCAAGTCCCAACAAAGCCCCAAGTCCTACATAACACAAGAGAGTGAAAGAGAAACAACAGATGATATGGAATGGTCTTTCTAGGGAGTCAATAAGTAGAATGGCTTTATTTAGCCATTCTAGACAAGGATCACTTCAGTAATGCCTAACTGATGCCTAGGCAATTAAATAAATATTAATTATTAGATTTTTATAAGTCGTAAATACTAAAATAAGCTAAAATGTAAGAATTTATAGAATTATATATAAGATTTTAACTTATTTAAGATCAAATAAACCAAGAAACCCCTGCAAGCCCAACTAGAAGGGTTACTTGATCAGAGGAAAAACAAATACATACTCATTTAACATGAAAAAAAAATGCATAACCAAATCAGATAATCAAAGGAAAAATACCCAAATCAGACGTTAGAATTTTAAGAATAATAACACACAAATACCAGCCAAATGATGCATGCAGTTAAGCATTTAAAATGGACCACTGTATGTCTCATATACTGCATCGTTTTCTTTAAAAAATTCCCATTTACCTTTTTATGCCTTTTCTACATAAAAATTTAATGCAGAGCATGAGCAGCAGGTCTCTGGGCCAAGAAACCTCAGCCACAGGGCCCAGCCTGGTTGTCCAGTCCACAAGTTCGGGTCTACAGGGTTTGGTGGGACCAAATATATGGTGCAGCTGAAATGAGAGTTTTTACTCCCAGATGCAACAGCTGTAAAACCAAATCTCTTGGGTTATTTAAAACTTGTTTTGGTTCACTATATTCTAGTTGTACAACTTGTTTTGTGATACGATGGGCCCCACAATAAATGTGATAAGTTTAGAGTATTAGGAGTTAAAGGTCCATAATTTACTTCTAAGATCTAGCCGGTCATAGGAACGGTTATAAGAGTTATACTTGTTTTGCTATCAAGCAAGTAACAGTCCTAACACTAAATAGGAGTACTTTCTAGTAAAGTTGAAGTCTGAGTCAAGGACATTTTAGGCTTGATCGACACCCTAGTCTACAAAAGATGTAATAAAAAATCATGCATATTCATCGATGAGAGTACAGGGGTTTCATGGCAGGATGTAAGGGGGAGTCTGGGTTTACCTTATGTGATTTGGTGTAAAGGAACTAGGGAATCAATGGAAAAAGGAAGGACGGGTATGTTTCAGAGGCCTGGCCGCAGATTTCTGGAGGTGGAGATGAAGAGATTCAAACTGTTCGCAGAGGATGAGAGACTGAATATCATCGAAAGAGGCAAAGGTCGCCCAAGGAGGATTGATTTTCCGAAGGGGGTTATGCCGAAAGTAAAAGAGTTTTTGCACTATGGTTTGTGATGGAGATATATTCACCGAAACGAAGGAGACAGTCTGATTCAGTGGTGACTCCCTTTTTTTGGTGCGTCGTTCAAATGACTGGGGAAGCTTAGTAGACTCTACGAATAGAGATTGTGTAGAAAAATGAGGCACTCTTTCTCTTAAAAAAAATATTTATTTTATTTCAAAAAAAGATAACAACACTTTAAAAC
>JAOXJP010011929.1:0-11837 GCA_025762735.1 Platanus orientalis | reverse complement strand
AAAATATTTTGAAATCCCCACCATCAACCATACCCTATGGCAACTATAGTTTGATGGTTCAAATACATAAATTTTTCTGGCGAAGGAATTGTACAATTCCTCCAATTGTAAAAAAGTTGGAGTACACATTTCAGTTGGATTTTGGATGCACCAACCACCAAGATGAGTATGAGGCTTTGATTATAGGCCTTGAAATCCTTCTATAGTTGGGTGCAAGAGTGGTAGAAATAACTAGGGATTCCTAGTTGGTTATAAAACAACTAACTAGAGAATATTGGTGCAATAGCTGGACCCTAACATCATATTATACAAGAGCAATTCAACTCTTAGAAATATTTGATGATGTAACATAAAAGTTTCTACCACATAATGAGAATTAAATGGCTAATGAAATGACCTAGATTGCATCAGGGTTAACAATAGTCTATGATGAGAGAGAGGGCAATAGAAGTGGTTAAAAGATCTTTGGCTTTAGTAAAGGAGAGAGAAAGAAGAATTGATTTTTTTTTCTCTTGAATTAGAACAAATGGACTGGAGGATTCTGTTAGTGCAATATCTAAAAGATCCAAGCCAAAAGACTGAGAAAAGAGTAAAGATTTTAGAGACAAATTATGTGTTACTAGAAGATCAACTATATAGAAAGGGTTTTGATGACCAACTTTTGAGGTGCCTTAGGAAAGAAGAAATAAAAGAAGTTGTGGCTCAGATGCATGAAGAAATTTGTGAGGCACATCAAGCAGGAATAAAAATGAGATGTTTATTAAGAAGATATGGTTATTATTGGCCAACTATTATGACTAATTGTGTAGGTCATGCAAAATCCTACCAGCATTGTCAAAGACAAGGACCTATACAACAGGTACTTGCGACATAACTACACCCCATTGTAAAACCTTGGCCTTTTAGAGGATGGACAATGGATTTAATAGGCAAAATAAATTCAATCTCTTCTCAAATGCATGGATACGTTATTGTGGATACTTATTACTTCACTAAATGGCTGGAAGAAAAATCTATGAAAGAATTAAATCAAAGCCACATAATCCAATTTATAAAAGAAAACATTGTTTATCGATTTGGCCTCCCTGAATCTATAATTGTAGACATAGGAATGGTGTTCATGGGTCAAGACGTAAAACAATTTACAGAAGATTTCGGTATTCAAATGTTGTATTCAACAAGCTAATGGTGAAGCCAAATCTTTCAACAAAACATTTAAAGATTTGTTAAGGAAGACCATTAGAGAAAAACCTAGATCATGGCATCAAATTCTTCCGTAAATTCTTTGGGCCTATAATACATCAAAGATGACAAGTACTGGAACTAGTACCCTAACATATGGGCATGATGCTATATTGTCAATGGAAATTGTAGTTCCTTTGATAAGAACAACATTTCAAGAAAAACTAAGCCCGAAAATTTTTTAGTGAAGCCATGATACTTGAATTAGAAGATGTAGATGATGCAAGATTGAAAGCCTTAGACATTATGAAAGAAAATAAGTGAAAAGTAGAGGGCTTACAATAGAAATGCAAAAAAAGAAATCCTTCGAAGAAGGAAAACTAGTATGGAAGACAATTCTTCCGTTAGGCACGAAGGATCATGCCTTTGGAAAATGGTTTCCTAACTGGGAAGGACTAGATAAAATATTTCAAATTCTCCCAAGAGGAGCTTACATCCTACAAGAAATAGATGGTTTAGTAATGAAGAGAGTGGCTAATGGTTAATATTTGAACAAATATTTCCCCATTAATTGAGAAAACCAAGACTCTACCATAGACTAAAATATGGCATAATATTGCCAAACCAATCCTGCATGAAAATATTAGAAAGATTTTAAGATAAAAGGGGATTAGTATATATATATATATAAACCATCACAAAATATGAAGTATTTGGCCCAATGTCCAAAGTAAAGTTCAAACACAGAAACATCATAGTGCAAAGAGAACGGCCCATACGTCGTCAAACAAAAAATACAAAAAAATTGTTCAAAATGGCCCACCATCGTTAAAGTTAGAAATTCTCCTTGAATAATTTTTGAATATTTGACCATGACGAAAGAATGTGGATTAGGTGGTCAAAAAATTCTTGCTTCTTGCCCTTCATTTCATTCAACACTCATGCCACTTTTTTCTTCTTCATGAGAGTGTCTGTCATACCACCCTTCATAAAATTTCTCTGTCCCTCAGATTCCTTTAGCCTCATCTTATCAGCATCAATTTTCTGTTGCTTGGCCTTTTTCTTGGCTTCCAACTTCTGAATTTCAACTTTGATAGATCGAATTTCTTCCTCTACTTCAGTAATTTTAAGAGAAACTAATTTGTGCTCAGTGTTGAGAGAATTAACTGCCTACTGAAACTTTGGAAACACATGCAGTAATTTGTGACTCCTCCACTAATAGGTTCTTAATCAGATTTAATTCAGAAGTAATTCTTTCATAATCTCCGAAAGCAGACAACATAGAAGAAAGCTGAACAGTTAATTTGTGAACCGAATCTTCAGGATTGGAAGAAAGATTGAATATATTTTGAATCACTTCTTTCACAGACTTTCGGTTCCCAGGGAGAACAATTTCAAAAATACCCAGATTGATGAAAAAATATATGTGTTCTTTGACTTAACGAAGCTGAACATCACAAAAAGAGGAAGAAATAACCATATCATGCCTTGCAAATTCTTCAGAAGAATCTGCCATCAGATCCTTCAAAATAGACTCCATATTTTCATTAGGGATAGAAGGAACTTTAGCCATCTCAAACATTTCAGTGACTGGCTGAGAAATTTCCTCCGTAGGAAGAACAGGTACACTTGGATCTGGATTAGAGACAGTGTCACCATGAGAAATGAGCCTAACAAGCTCTAATACAGGAGTTTTTTTTCTGAAGGATTTAGAGGAGATGACTCATATGGTGGAACTACAACTAGCACTTCTTTAGGATGAACGAATGAGCCCTCTTCCTCTGTCAAATCTAATAATTCTTTGGGATTCTTCATCTGAAACAAACTTTGTCTAGTTCTACATGAGGTTGATGAAGGAACTGAAGTTGACGAAGGCAGATCCTTCTACTTCACTAAGCACCATCTCCTTTTACTCAAAGGCTCAAAATCCTCTGGATTTGACTTCTCGTCCCTAGGAAGAGGCTCTCTGGCTAATAATTTTGATAAATGTGTACCAACTAAAGACTGAGCCATACTGAGAAAACAATGAGATAATGAAATAAAAGAAAGATATATAAGGTTTCAGGGATTTATAGAAAGAAGGATGAAAGGAAACATGAAGTTTAAGGAAAATCCCTTGAGCATTAAAGCGGTAAAGAATGAAGAGACTTGGGACTCTGTTGGGAAGAGACACGTGTATTACATTGAGAGAAAGATAGCTCACATAGCTCAAGGTTAAAGAGCATTACATCACTTCAAATTTGTTCGAATTCAAAGTGACGGGGGTATTGTTTGTACCATAAAAAAATACCGCCACAATGAATGGCTAGAAATAAGCATGTGGCAAGTGTATTTGAAAAGGCAACGGGGTAATTATCATCAAAATCTCGTTTCAATGAAAATTCAAAATTTGAAAAATAACCAATCGGGACAGGTGGAAGAATAAGAGAAGGAAAGATTGCCTAAAACGGTTATCAAAACCTGGCGGAACCTTATTTGAAGTTCGTGGAGGAATTAGTTAACAGATGATGCGTTAAACATTCATTTGCAGAGGAAGTTACATGACTGATGGAAGATTTGGAAGAATGACACGTACAAATGGCCAATAATCGAATCAGAATATTATAAAAGAGTATAGAGGCTCAAGAGAAGGGGTCGCACAACATCACAGCTATAGTCTACTATTGTTTTTAATTCATAGTTAGAATCCTTAGTCAAATGTCCTACTTTGTACAATTTGACTTCGCAATAAAAACATTTCTTTTTCGTTCATTAAATTTGTAGAAGTGGATCATGGCTTTCGTTCAATTGATTAAGTTTTGCTTGATCATATAGTATTGGTTTTGTAACCATGTTGCATGATTGGGATCATCCCAAAAGTAAGTTTCTTTTGAAATTTTCATTTGTTTCCTTTGAATTACTAATATTCTTAGTGTTATTCTGGTGGAATTGTAAAAATCTTTGTTCATAATGCAAGAAATTAGCCACAGAGGGAAGAACCCTCCCCCTTGAAATCGCCTAAACACAAAGGGTGGCCAAATTAATCTTCCGGAATTCAATTCCTCTGAATTCTTCTAGATGTTCAATTTAACTTAGCACCTGGGGTCATAAACAAAAGACCAAATTGTGTCTATGTGGCATTGGCACACCCGCACACGTAATCAATCAAAAAATTTGGGTTTAATACCCATGTTAACAGACCAAAATAGAATAACAATGAAAAAACCTTTTTTTTTTTTGTTCATGCTACAAAACACTACAACAAATCCTTGCTCAAAGTGTAAATATTTAGGACCACATGAAAGCTTAGATACCATATTGTATTTTCCATAGGCAATTTCCTGAATCGACTCAATCTTTAGAACATGTCATTCTTAGTAGAGGAAATTAAAGAAACTCTCTTGAAATAGGAAAGTTAAAAGCCCCTAGCTCTAGTGGTTTCAAGCTAGATTCTACCAAAAAAATTGGCATATTGTAGGAGAAGGGGCGATTAACGTCATATAATAATTCTTTCAAGGTAAATTATCTCTATGTGAAATCAACCAAACTTTTTAGGTTCTTATTCCTAAAAGCTAGCGGCATTAGAGGGTTGATCGATTCAGGCCTATAAGTCATTATAATGTTATCTATAAGATCATAGAAAAAACCTTGGCAAATTAATTAAAGGCAATAATTCATGAATTTATATATCCTTTCCAAAATGCTATCCTAAAAGGTAGATAAATCATTGATAATATATTGATTGCTAATGAATTATTTCATCATATGACAAGGAATTGGTCAAATCATCTAGGAATTGCTCTCATACTTGATATGAGCAGAGCATACAATAGGGTTGAGTGGAATTACTTGCTGATCATCATTGATAGAATGGGATTTAGCAAAGAGTGGCAAGATTAGATAAAGAAATGTGTATCTGCGATATCCATTTTTTGCATTTTTCTTTATGGCTCTCCCTCCAAGTGGCCTTAGACAAGATGACCCTCTATCACCATATCTCTTTCTTCTATATGTGAAAGGTTTATTTGCTCTCCTTCATCAAGGAGAGGTGTCAGGTCAATTGCGAGGAATGCAAGTGCATAAATGGAGACCATCAATTTCTCACTTTTTGTTTGCAGATGACTACTTAATTTTTAGTTCTTCTAGGATATCAAAAGCACAAGTTATTTCTAACTTCCTCTTATAATTCCAAAAGGTTTTAAGAAAATTTGAAAATCTCCAAAAATCTGAAGTTTTCTTCTGTTAACAAACTTTGTCTACTTTACAAGAGCAAGTATCTACAATCCTTAGATTAATCTCAATTATAATACAAATTGGTTCCTTGGTCTTCCATCATTTATTGGTTGAAATATAATGAGCCTTTTTTAATTCATTGATGAAATAATTTCTTCTAAAATTCAATACTGGAAAGCCCAACTTTTATCTCAAGCAGGAAAGGAGATTCTACTAAAATCTATGGTTGCCTCCATCCCTATGTATACAATGTCCTATTACCTGTTGTCAAAAGGTTGTTGTCAATCTACTGATAAATCTCATAAAGGGTTTTGGTGAGGCTACTCAAGGAACAAGAAGAAAATTCATTAGGTAAATTAGAAAGAAATAAGAAAGACTAAAAAAGGAGGGGGGGGGGGAGGACTCATATTCAATGATCTTCATAAATGTAATTTACTAGTCCTTGCTTGCGAAAGTTGGACTCTTAAAGAATCATGACTCCTTATGGGCTCACTTGATGCAATTTATCTACTTTCCTAATGGATCCTTCCTCTCAGAAACAATTAGACTATGGGCTTCCTAGGGCTGGAAAAGTATTCTTCAAGGATGGAATTTTTTACTTAAAGGTATTTGTTGGTTTATAGGGGATGGAAAAAAGGTAAATATATGGAAGGTCCCATGGATCCCTAGTCTTTCTAATTGTGAGTTGTCCTCCCATAACCCGGATGAGTGACATGTTACCCAACTTTAAGAGCTCATCAACACACAATCATATAAGTGGGACTTTTAAATAATTAAACAATTTCTCTCTAGAGGGGAATTAGAAGCTGTTTTGCAAGTTCCTTTAATCTCATCAATCTAGGAAAATCAAATTATATGGTAAATTAATTCCAAAGGTATACAATGAAACTATGAGAGAGAGAGAGAGAGAGAGTGAATGAACATTGACTAAGACATGAAACTAGATTGTTTGAAAACCAGTTTCAATTTATACATGGGAGATCAACAACTAAAGTTATTTTCATATATCGGAAAATGATAGAAATTATATAGAGAAGAAGAAAGATCTTCACATAATCTTTGTTGACTTAGAAAATGCATATGATAGAGTACTAATAGAGATCATTTGTCAAGTTCACCTTATGTGGCTACAACAAGCCTAAGTGGCCTTACAAAAAAGGAAGATATATTGACCTAGTTAAGGATATGTTTGATGGAGCAATAACTAGTGTCAGTACAACAAGAGAGTACAAGTGAGTTTATGATCATAGTAGGCTTATACTCGAGGTCTATGGGCCTCGGTTTTTGCACGATAGGTGGGCCTCTTAGAAAAGTGGTCCACTCATCATGGGCCTAACCCACGATGGTTTGGAGTCACCACCAGTCCTTTTTAAGATGTGGTTGGACATCTATTTCAGAAACAAATTATTTTTTTGTTATTTCAAAATTTGCTTTGAAAATATCAGACTCCTATTAAATTGGTCAACTCGGGGTTTTTTTGGCTACGTGGTTCGATTATGAACTAGGGAAGGCGTTAGGCACCTTGGTCCATCTGTATATGCGATTACCTACTTAAACCAGTTCAAAGTTTAGGTCTATATATCTATGTATGGTTGGTTCATAAGTGTGTTTCATTTTTGTAAATAAGTGTCATATATGTGTAATGTGGTTGACTTGCCAATTAGTGCAAATGTGTATATGCGTGTATAGAAAACATGGTATCTAAGTCTAACTAACAAGTTAGTCATCTACATAACATGATGCATATTATGTAAATAAAATAAACAAAATAAAATAGAACAAAGGGTTTAGGGTGTATCCTTAAATATCTTCCTAATGTTGCACTCATGGATGTCTTCTCCTTCAATTCAAAAAGCCCGCTCTTTAACGTTTCTTACCTATCTTTAGATCAAGGGAAGAGAATAGAGGTGGTTTAGTCGTAAGAGAGAGAGAGAGAGAGAGAGAGAGAGAGAGAGAGAGAGAGAGAGAGAGAGAGAGAGAGGAAGTCTTCCTTCTCCTCCCCTTGAGAGAGTAGGGTTGGTTTTTTTTCTATAGCCGTGAAAGAGTTCCCTTTTAGAGGCTGTCACTAATGGTATCCAACAGAGGAGCCATGGTCGCCATGTCTATATGGAAAGGTTTGCTGGATGATTCCATGGAGGAATATGTGTTGGCCCACATTTTAGGTGGCAATGAAGAGATTAGAACGTTGGAAGAACAAAAAGGGAAGGGCTAGGTGTGCTTGCTAGTTTCTTAGGTTTTTAGAAAAAGAAGGGAGCAAGAGAGGTGGACGTCCAACACCCTCCCTCTCTATTCCATTCCTTTTTTGGATCTTAATACCTAAACAAATGGCCTCCATTACTCATTTCCCATCTAAGTTCAATTACTTAGATGGCATGTTTGAGTCTATCTGATTTAGGCATATTGGTGGCCCCCGTTGTCTTGGTCCAAAAATGGAAAGAGATCATCTTTAATAGGTATTTTGGGTTGTAGACCTGGGCCAAATTTAGTCATGGATTCAGGTTGGGCTTATGGGTTCATTTATTTATTTATTTGTGTTTTACAATGTACTGTAGTTTGGTGTAACAGTGTTGAACTCCATTGTTCCCATATTCTATAATTTTGATTAGAACCCTCATCTTTGTTGGGTTGACAACCCTGATCATTATAGTGGCATCTGATTTTTTATCCAAGAGTTCGAAATGAACAATTAAACGGTAGAGATTTAAGTTCATGCGATGGAGGGTTTATGAATGGGATCTAAAGGTCGCAACCGGTATCCCAAGGTTTCGAGGCATGTTAAATTCATTTATGGTGTCTAATTGATCTTCTAATGTGTATCTTGCCCAAATCTAAAAAGATTTTGAATTAAGGGTCGATATTCACCAAAACTTGATATAGTGGATTTCAATGATTAAACACTCTATTTCAGGGTTTTGGGATGTTCTTAATGCATTCATGATGTTAGATTGAACATTTAAGGTGTATGTTGATCAGATTTTGAAAGATTTTAAATTAATGGTCAAAATTCATTGAAACATGATATGATGGAATTAGATGATCAAACACTCTATGTCTAGATTTTGGACCGTTGTAGTTGCATCCGCGATACCTGATTATTCGGTTGATGCTTGTATGATAAGATTCAGTGCCCCACCTTTGATGAGGGATAAAATCATAATTTCTACTGTGGATGTGACAGAACTTAGGACAACCATTCAGAAAACTACGGGATTAGAAATACAGATAGAAAGATAAAGAAAGTGAATTCCACAAAGATCTTAGAAAAAAAATTATGGGTTTAGAGTGTCTAATTTGAAAAGGACATGAATGACCTAAAAATGGGAGTTTGTCTAATCACCTTGGTTTCCAAGGATACCCGATGACTACTTTAAAGAACTGGTGTTACCCATTGAAAGAAACCTCTAGTCTCTGGGCCAAAATTAGGTGCTAATAAGGTTAGTATTAAGTCTGTACTTTTTTACCTTAGTTATGGATGAGTTGACTAGGCGTATACAAGAGGAGGTGCCATGGTGTATGTTGTTTGGTGATGATGTTGTGTTGATTAATGAGGCTAAAGAGGGCCAAAGTAGAACTATGGAGGGATGTTTTAGAATCAAATGGTTGAAAGATAAACCAGACAAAAATAGAATATATGAAATGCAAATTAAGCAAAACTAGGAATATAAATGAGGGAGTAGTTAGGATTGATAACCAAGAGATATCCCGGAATGACCATTTTCATTTTCTTGGTTCAATCATACACAAGGAGGGAGATATTGTAGATGATGTTGCTCATAGAATTAAAGTGGGATTTTTGAAGTGGAGAGGTGCTTCTAAAGTGTTGTGTGATAATGAAAACCACAAAAATTGAAAGGAAAATATTATAAGACAACTATATGACTTGTCATGCTTTTATGGAGCAAAATGTTAGGCATCCAACAAGCAACACAAACATAGAATGAGTGTGGATGAATGAGGATGTTGAAATGGATGAATGGAAAGATTAGAAAAGATAGAATTAAGATGAAAATAGGAACCTAGGTGTAGCACCAATAGGTGATAAGATGAAGGAAATTCAACTGATATGGTTTTACCATGTACAACTAGGACCAATGACTATGCCAATGAGAAGGAGTGAAATGATGCAAGTTGAAGGCATTAGAAGGACAACAGGAAGGAAAAAAATTGACTTGGGTCAATCCCAACCACTGATCCGGATCAAAAAAGGCAACCTTTGTTTTTAACCCAATCAGTCTATTAGCAAGCTCCAACGATGGGATGGTTTAAAATAAATGTGGATGCAGCTTGTTCAACATCATTATATTTTGTAGGGTTAGGAGTTGTTCTCTCAAATAGTACCAGCATTTTTTGGGTATCAAGTATAATGAAGAAAAAGGATTTATCCGCGATAGAAGTGGAATTGTAGGTTATTTTGATGGGGGCTCAAAATAGGTATTAATCATGAAGTGGAAAATTTAATCATTGAAAGTGATTCTTAGCTGGTGATCTAAGCCCTCAATAGTCCTCTTTTTGAATGCCATGGAGGTTTAAACATGTTGTCTCAAATTTCAAAGACCTTGCAAACAAGTTTTCTCAATGTTTATTTATGTATGTTCCTAGGGCTGCTAATTATAGGGCACATAATATGGCTCAAAAGGTCTAAAAGATAAGAGTGCTAGCTATGAAATACAGTTCTTATTATAAAAAAAAATGTAGAAATATGGGAAAGTAGAGATGAAGAAGATATCTTGGTTTACTCAACATCAAAATATTTTGAGAATGTGTCCATCTTATCAAAGCACAACTTGCTTTGAACATTGAGTTCATCAAAATTGTTATCTCCTTTTATCTTTATTGACAATTTGTCCCTTACTTGGGGCTGTAGCCAGAGAGGAAAACCAAGACCAACTATAATTGTTGAAAGCCTCCAACCTAATGACTTGAATTGATTTTTTTTTTTAAATAATAATAATGAGACAACATAAAATATAGTATCTATGTTGCCATTTCTACCGTGCATTATTCACTCCTGAAACCTCGTGCAAGACCTCAATGAGTCATATATTGCTCTTATCCCAAAGGTGCAGATTGTAGAAACTACTAATCATATCAAAGTTGTCTCATTAATTTCATTCATAAAACTATTTTGAGAGCTTAAGCCTCTTCTTAGCATGATTATTTCTATTGTACATAATGTGTTCATTAAAAATTTATATATTGGGCAATATTCCCCATTTATAGGGGAGAAAATATTGCATAAGTTAGGTTCAGGTCAAAACTTTACATAGGAAAAAAATACTTTTTAAATGCTAGAATGACCTTTTTATAGAGGGGTGCTTAGAAAACTTGGTTTAGATGGAAACTTGTAACACTCCACATATGTTCACATGTATCTTGCACACGTGTCACATTTATACTATACATGCACAATGCATAAGTTTTGCACACACTTTAGAACCATTTAAATTGATATATATTGACCTATAAATTGGTAACATTTTAAAAATACACCAATAAAAATGTAGGATGAATAAGTGACAAAATTTATAGTAGTGAAAGGTCTTGAAGTTTAAAGTCCAATAAAATAAACGGCGAGCGAATTGGACCCCAAACAAAAAAGATATTGGCGTTTTATTAAGAATGGGTCAACAATGTCTTGTGAATGATGAATTATGTCTTGCGAATGATGAATAGTGTATCGCGAAGGGAGTGTCTTGTGAAGAATAGTGTTTTTGCCATAGTGTTTTTGCTACAATGTCTCATGAATGAAGTATTTTGTAAAAAACAATATTTTTGCTACAATGTCTTGCGAAGAATAGTATTTTCACTACAAATGTTTTTGCTATAATGTCTTATGAAGGACCATATTTTTGTTACAGTGTTTTTGCTATAGTGTTTTCATAATAAAAAAATATTAAATTGTGTGAGACTTTCCTTGGGCCTATAAATTAGATATATTTTTACCTAAAGAGACTTAGAAACCCTAGAGAAAAGATGAAGAGAAAATAGAAGAAAAAGCTAGGTTTTGATACAGGTTTAGGACTTTTTTATGAAGAATGAAAGCTTAGGAACGTTTTTCACATAAAGAGATAAGAGAACATTAAATCACTATTTTATTTTAAATTCCTAGGTTCTTAGATCTCTACAACTCCATTTTTGAAGAGATTAAAAATTGTTTTGATCCGATTTTAAATAGTTCTTCACTGGTTTTGGTTTTGTCTAAAGCTCTAAGACAAAGTTTTAAAAGAGATAAAATAGTTTTACAAAAATATGGTATAAAAGCGATTTGTCTTTAATTCTATAGGATTTTAATGAGTTGAGTACTCCATTTTGTTAGAAATATGTGTCCTGACAAAGTCATTCACATAAATATAGGCATGATTAATTAATTATTTATTATATCATCACATGTATTTATTTCTTTGTATGGGTAATTATTTGATCTTATGAGATGAGATAGGTGG